>QFFD01002376.1:0-12406 GCA_003314615.1 Pholiota microspora
CTGCGATATCCTGCCATACTATTAGTCCATCTTCACTGTTCATCATAATTCAACACACTTGTTGCAATAGTGCTTGTGATCGATTCTCTATATGTACGCGCGCCAGCATCGTACTTCCGAAGTCCATGAGAATAGGCGTTTTACCATCATCGGCAATCATGATGTTGCTAAACCATTCAATACTCAGCGATGAACAAAAAAAAACCAGGCAGAGGATCGGACGAACCCAGGTTTGAGATCTCGATGTGCGTAGGGTACCACTTCCAGCGTGGACCCTTCCTGTTGTGCATGTGCAACTTCTTCATCGCCATCAAATACCACTTCGCCTTCCTCATCCTGCTGATGCCGTGTCACCAGCGGCACACTGGCGGACGCACCGTCATACGAATATCCACCCTCAGCATCACCCTCCGCTTGGGGGAAGCGCTCGTCGTTGTCTTCATCATCGTGCTCGGCTGCCTTCCCTCGTTTTGACTTGGCGTTCGCAGCATCTGCTGCTGCTTTCTTCGACGCGACGGCGGACTGCGGTGTCGTGGGCCGGTATTCATGCATAGCGCGTACTGCAAGACAGGTCCCACGGAAGAGGCGCACCATTTCTTGCTCGGGAAACGTTCGGCCGTTAACAACGTTCGCGTTGATGACATCTTGTAGATTTCCGCGCTAGAATACAGATGAGTATAACATTAGGAATAGACTGGATAGAATTACTTTGTAGAGAGGTAAGAACAAGTACACAATCTGACCCTCGCCCTCGGGATCTTGGACAACTGCAGAGTCCTAAATAAAGGTGAGACTCTTCCTGACGTGTTGATTTGAGCTTAGAGCTACCCACCAATATCCGAATAATATTTGGATGTCTGCAACGGCAAAACACATCAATGCAACACGTCATATCGAAGGTAGTTGAACGTACTTGAATCTTCTGTACGCCTCTACTTCCCGCAAAGCTTCCTTCACACTTTGTTGACCAGTTGGACAGCGTATTTTCTTCAGCGCGAATTGTCTCTGTAGAACATATGAACATAGGAGAAACAGAAGCCTTATAGACCGAGACTTACCCCACTATGTTCATCCTGCGCCAGATATACAAACGAGAATCCTCCTTCGCCGAGTACTTTGATAATCTGGACTGCGTTTATGAAGCTATATATCAGTCCCCGAATGTTGCCTGCGTCGTATGCATGCCCAACTCACACGTCCGCCCATTAATCTTCACCTTGGGCGTTTGCTGGCAAAGACATGCCGAAAGTGCCCATATGGCATCCTTTGCTTGATCCCGAAAGTTCTCTAGAGCATGGAGGAGTTGTGGGGGTAGTGTCATTGATGTATGACTTGCACTAAAAGAGTAGTTCGTAACAATTTCGCAAAGGACTTTGCGCAGTGTGAACACCGCCACAACATTCCCAGGATGCCTTCAGATGAATTTGTTGGGACCCCCCTCTTACAGATCTGGAAACATCTGAATACTTATCATGAATTTGTGCTTCGTGCTCTATCAGGTGAGTGAATGTCGCAGGTTCGAACTTGTGGCCAACCAAATACTCACATACGTCTTGCTGGGATAAATCAACAAAGAGGCTGAAGGAAGTACGACATCGTCGCCAGAGATCTCTTTCAGCAGACATTGAAGACCTTCTACTATCCAACTTCCCGCCCAATGAGCTGGAGGAAGTTTTAGTCCACGACTCCTTGAAGAAGGCGATAAAGGAAACACAGAGATTGGATAGTTTGATTCGCTCTCGACGAGCCGATCCAGAAAACTCAAAACTCGCTACGGATAGGCAGGCACAAGAACGTCTCGTTCAGGCGTGCAGGAAAATATTATCTCCAGTCCGGCGCCTACCATCAGAAGTTCTCTGCGAAATATTCGATTGGTATGCGTTTTTGCACCGGGAGATTTTCTGTGAACTTCGGGTCGTGAAACCTCGTTATATTCCATGGGCATTGTCACATGTATGTCAACGCTGGAGAGCGAATGCTCTCAGTGTTCAATCTTTATGGCAGTGCCTACCCACAGTCGACCTTCTTGGCCAGTCTTTCATGGATCTCCCTCGCTTTTATGCCATGTTTGAGGAGCTTCTACTACGCACAGGAAAGAAACCCCTCACCGTTGGCATTCGCGCTCCAGCGGCAGATACCAACCTTCCCTATCCACTTCTCGAGCTGCTCATGTCGCATTCTGAAAGATGGGAAACAGTGACTATCGAGGCGATAGACCAGCTAGAAGCTAGAATGCGGAAGATACAGAAGCGTCTAACGGCGCTGTCAAAACTCAAATTAGTCTTCTGCGGCTACCTCTCCTCTGCACATATCATTGATATATTCTCAGAGGCGCCGCTTCTCCAAGAGATCACTGTGTTGGGGGAATATGAAGGAGGGCTTATATTTTCGTCCAGGAATCTGCTTCGTTATCGATTCGAAATTGAAAAATGCTCGGCTCAATTAACCTATAGTCCAAATGCTCTCCGAGACCTTATCATCGTCGACCGCGCAAATTCTACTTGCTGCCAGACCAATTCACTCATGACTTTCCCTTCTGTCACCAAATTTGATTACACCTCATCCTTGTCCCCTACACACTCTTCAATTCTGAGAGTCATTGTCCTCCCTGCCCTGGAAGAACTCCACTTCAATGCGCATTTTTTTGAAGCGATTTCCACCATCCAGTCTATTATCCTTCGTGCTCAAACCCCTTCCTTGCTCCGAATCCTCAAACTACATAACGTCACATACTTTGAGAGCCGCTGCCGACTAGCTGATCTTTTGAAATATACGCCTCAACTAACAGAATTGCAAACCTTAATTCCACCCTTGAATGATCTTGTAGCTCTGGCATATGGCTACCTGGGGCAAATGCTGGTGCCGCAGTTAGAATTGTGTACGTTGTCCTCATTTACCCCAATCGATACGCGCTCTGGAACAGCTCTCCGCGATATTGGCATTTCGCGATGCGACCAGGAAGGCCCAAAATCGCGATTGAAAAGGTTTTTCATTGTAGGGCCTTCTTACACAAGTCTAACGTTTCGGGATATACACATCCGTGTACAGCACTCTCCTTTTTTCGAACGATGGCCCAACTTTCCATCCATTGTTGCTAAAGACCTCGAATATCTCAGATCTAAACTCTTTGGGGCATTCAGTACTCCTCCCACTGATGCATACAGCGAAATATGCAATATTCTGCATGAGATCGCTGATGTACAAATTACAGACTTCCGAGATATCCTTGTAAGTCACTCCTAGGGCTCTCATCGGAGCCATGCCATAGCTGAAGCTATACATTATACCAGATTGCCGACCTTCCAAATATGTTGAATCAAATCGAGTTCAGCTTGAAGCTAGTACCAAGGACAGGTGCCTTCAGCGCCATATATCAGCACATAGATGAAATTCGGACTAATTGGAAGAGAGCTCTCTCGAAGCTTCCGCAGGACCAATTCCAGGACATTCATTGGGCTTATGAAAAAGAATCGTTTGACTGTCTATATTATATCAGTAAAAATCATGGTATGTTAGCCTTACCTCCTTATCAATTAATTTCAAGGCTGACTGAAATATTGCAGCGATTAGAACATCTAACAGAAGATTTATTAGAAGCATTATCTATGGCTTCTAATTATTGTGCACTATAATACCCTCAGTTGTTTATACGAAGTCCTCGGTATCATATATGCTTAAGCTTTGCTATGTTCGCAATTAATTTAGTACAACTATAAATAAAGAAGATATGCAGTATCCATCACACCATTGCAAAGGACATTTCAATACTAGAAAAATCGGATGGTTTGCTGGCTGGTGGAGTTTTTTCTGAGCTACCTCAGAGTGAGTGCATTGTATTCTGCAGCTCAGCGAGTGTATATACAGCTTGGGCCCGAGGTCTCCAAAAATAGATGCACGTTGTATACACAGCATACTTTCGGTCAAACTACTCTTCTCGAGTCCCAGCTCTCTTTCGACCCTGCTCTATGCACATAGCATATCTATATACATCAATAGATATCTCTCTTCGGATTTTAGCCCTTTATTGAGCAGCACTTCTGCAGAGTGGCTAAATTTCCACGTAAATGATCGATATTGGAGGCGGGTAAGTGCAGCAGGGAGATGCAATCAGCCAGCCGGCCGGCTAGTTGTCCAAATTTCTATTTTACGGATCTGAGATGTTCTGCCGTGACAGGCTTGCAGCCAACTTGCAGCTGCATTTTAAGCGCCCGTTTGGCGCTACTTATGACGTAAGTTGTTATTCTTGCGTAATACTATCACACGTGCAACTGATGTTGGCTGTGCACGGTTTTCCGACTCCGAGGACTCCTCCCATTTCATCTCGCATTCAAAAACTGTGAAATCTCACCATAGCATTGTTTAATATCATCGAAGGTCTGATTCCCCGCTTCGTATTCGAATCAATACATAGTGGCCGTGCGACAACTCATCTGATGGCGAGCCTTCGATCAAAATCGACAATGCTCCGCGCTAAGCGCTCAGGCAGTGGCCATACCTGCTTTAACCCAATACTATGTTCCCGCTAATTTTGTTCTATCTCACCTTCTGGATAGCGCATGTCCACTGGGAAAGAAGGAAAACACAATGACATACGTAGTATTCAAGATGTCTGGTGTTTATTTTCATAGTAACTAATCTGAACGATATGGACTGGGCATTGGGCATTCCAAGATCTCCACGCAGGGCTATAAACTTGGCTCTACAAAATAGCTTATACGAGGACGAGTGGCCACTGGGCAGTATTGTGGGTCATCGTCGGCATCTGAGCCGGTCTCTTTGTCCAAAGTAAGCAAACTCCATGCTTACCCTTCCCCAGTTGATATTGATAATCGCTCTACCTTCCGCCTGTGAACAGTACATGACCACAGTACCTGACAACTGTTGCTTCAATGGTTGAGCACATTTGCACACCATTCGGGTCCAGGCGCCCTTTTGCGGAACGAGCGACCCTGAGCACGGAACAGCCATTTCTGCCGACGCTGTGTGGCCGTGTGTACGACAAGGGCGGTACACCCCGAATCCAGTACGGATTGACGCCCGCCCTTTACCCTATATGCTCTTGAGTCGGGATCTTCTCAGTGGGATGCTCACATCCTTCATGGAAAGTTACCCTATAACCTGTCCATGCCGTTGCATAGGCATGGCTATATAATGGACGACATTCAATGTAGCTCTTCTTCATTGACTACATCAGCTTCACCCACTCTTTAACGACCCAACATGACCAACTTTACTATGCACTACCTTCTCGCATACTCCCAGCATGACGTCTTAGGGGGAGAAACTGCAGGACATCCCTGCCTAATCTCCTGGGACATGCGGACACCAACTGAATACGCTCATTACATCCAAAATGACCAACCTCTCACTTTCTCTGATCTTGCTGAACCCGCGACTCAACCACCACTCGAAATTCTTGATATAACTTGCGGGTTCTTCCCTGTAAATTGGCCCATTCACCTTAATCGTCCTGGTTGTATCACCGTCGCAGACGTGCTCGATGCCATCCACAAAACCATCATTCGCCGCATCTCTCACACTGAGTGGGACCTGTTTTCCGAGCGCCAACAAGCTCGGATAAAGGATGTCTTCGACAGTCGCTGGCAGGTTGCTGCCGATCCTGACGCGTGTCGTCAGAACGGTGTATTACGAATGGACTGTCTACTTCAACATACTCTATTCGGTGGCCTTTCTGTTTCTCCTGAAGCAGATGGTACTTGCATTCTTTCGCTTCGCAGGCGTCGCTGAAACATCCAAACTCTCTCAATTCGGTCCAGTCAGCATATATTATCACTCGAGTCTCAAACGCTCATGACCGCCCATCGCCGCAGCATAGATCAAACTCATCTCATTCAGCATCGTCATGATTCATTCATCTTCCATCTCTCTTGCTTCTCATTGTTTGTACATTGTCATCTAAATTACTCATTTTGCATCATTGACTTTACTATACAGTACAGTCGTGCTACTATCACAGACTCATGATCAATACGACGCACAGTACATACTCATTCCACTTTCTCTCCCTATCATTTACTCAGTTATTTATCTACACATTTGTATCATATCGACTCTTGCATTTTTTTCTCTTGCATGAACGCATTTCATGGAACATTATAACCACGCACTGTTTTTATTGATAATTTATTATTTCTGCATTCAGCTATTGCTTGAGTAGATGCGACTGGTATGTCATAATTTTTTTCCGGCTGTGTGAGTTGAGATGGCGGCGGGCGCTTAAGTTACCAGGCACGGCCACGGCCGAACCCGTCAACACCGCTTCACAACTTGCACAGCGCTCCTTCAATTCACCCACTTGCTCCTCCGTTAAGCACCCTCCCCTTGACATACCCTCTGCCCACTGGAATCTACTCGACCAACCTAATGCAGCAAACAATACAATCTGGTGCATCGCTCTTGCACATCTTGGCCCTTACTCAGTCGATGGTCACTGTCACTCAAAGTTACTTAGACATGCCGCCACGCTCAGAGGGATCCTGGTACCCACAGCAGTCTATGTGTGAGGGGCAATGGGATCTTTTTCTTGTATGGGAAGTCAGAGTCAGTGCAGCGGTACCAAGGAAGCTAGTGCTGTAAATAAGAAGCGTTTGGGAAGATCTCTAGGACATGTTGAGTGTTGCGTACGGTGTGCCAGTGATTCAATTCTCTGTACAATTTTGTATATATTACTATCCCTGAACGTTTGAACTCTGATGTTCAGTTTACATCCTCTTCTCATGGCCCACGGTAAACGGATGTGTACGTGGAGGTATGATATACGCTGCTTTCGACATCACAACGCTTGGCCATGCTCCCCGAAGTCTAGTGATCAGTAATGATTATCGAAGATGCATTATGATGAAGAAAAGAGCAAGGGTGCAAGGTGAGGGGAAGGATGTTCTTGATATTCGACAACTTGCTCACCTATGACTTGTTTTGAACTAGTTTCTGTTATGTTTCCCTCCTTTCCTGTTAGTCGCTCAGAAACTAACTACCTACTAGCCTCAAGCTATTCGAAGTTACTGTGTTGTATCAGGTAGCCATTCTGAGGTAGCGAGCCTGCTCCGGATGCCAGAACTGTCGAAATGCAATGACATATATGGAACATTGAAGATCTAGCGGAGCAAGGAGAATCAGCGACAATCATTCTGCATTGTGTCTAGATTGCTCAAGAGTATTCTGTGCGCTAGGAAATTGGTGTGCGTAAACCACGATCCTTGTTATATCTGTGTACTGATTTTTCTGAAGGCATGCTACAAATGCTCATGCTAGTATCACAAAACATGCACATATTTCGTGCTTCTGAAACCCTTTCATTCCAAATCTCAAAGAACTCGCTGTTCGAGGACTCAGTGACGATCAATCTGAATATTGCTCAACCGGGCCCCAGAATGGTCAAGGCAATACCTAGTTGGGCAAGTGCCTAGAACTCACGAGCGCCGGTAACCGAGCATACCTCGTTGAGCACATGAACCCGAATTATACTGTGTACAAGTACCACTCGTGAGTGGTGTTATCATTTGCATATGTTCTATGATATACTTACGACGGCACTAGGTTTGGGCTGACCGTGACGGACGCCAATCTTTTTACCTCGGCCCCGGATGACAGATTACTGCCCGAGCCCGTTTTAACGTTTCAAACATGCACAGCGACTGGCATTGCGGATACTCGTTGAAATACAGGCACTTACCACAGTCCGCTAAGCTAGAATATATATAACCAGATGCCATTCCCCTCCAATGAATAACATTAGCCTCTTTCGACTCGCACTTGCCGACAACTATTCGATCGTCCCCTGCATTTTTCAATCAGGCATACATCCAGAATGCACTTCTCTGTCGCTCAATTCTTTCTCGCCATCTCTGCTGCTGCTACAGCAGTAATGGCGTAAGCATATCTTTGACAGCCTCGGTCGTACTTACTCGCCAAATGCTGATGATACATATTTCACATTCTCAGAATTCCCAGCCAAGGCTCAAACGTCTTCGTACGTGAACCTGTTGTCCGCGAGCCTACTGTCCGCACCACTTCTGTAAGTATGTCTTACCTCCACTGTGGACCCTTTGTTGATACAGGCCACGGATTATAGGGCTACTTGGACATCAACTTCAATGGCGTCAAGTTTTGATTGGAGTTCGAAATCGTGCAGAAACCGGCACTCAATTATATTATTCATCCGCTCGAGCGAACACAGTTAATATGATTTGATTCATTCTCCTCTGACCTTTGCCACATTACTGTTGCATTATGTACTAAATTCCATGTCCCACTAAATCGTGCCAACTTCGCGACTGACTTGAGCAGGATTTGAAATCGAAATATCAGATGGTGATGGGTGAACTTTTACTGAACTTTTTACACTTGATGCATGGTACTTTTGAGCGCTACCTTCTGCTGACGGTGAGTGCCATTCTTCACAAAATGTGAGCCGCATGCTTGATGGCCGGTATTTGATCTTGTTATATTCCAAAGACTGGCTGTGCTGATTTTTTCGACGATCAATCTCAGAACCTAATTTCAAAGCTCTCAACGATGAGCAACCTCATATCGGCCGCTGCCTGGGTGCGCCGAGGGGTATCTGCTCAGCACCCCCAAAAATACGTCCTCGACGACAAGGAACTGCAGCGTGTCAGTGCGCTTGCTCGTATCGAACTGGAGGATGCGCGAATCGAACTGGAACGCGCTCATTTAGCGGCTCAGTCGATGGGGAAAGGCGCTGAAGGAGATGAGGGAGACGACAATGCTGAGGGAGATGAAGATGATGAGGCGAATTGGGTTGAGTAAGATTTTGCAACGCGGTCGTAACTGCAATGTTCCTTATGAGCTTACTCTAGCGAAGACGATGAAGCTATGGACGTTGATTCTGAAGCTCCCAAAAAGAAAGACGATCTATCGGAATATAAGCTAGAAGAGTACGATGATGATGTGGCAACTGAACGTCAGTTTACATGTTGTTTCTCCTTGCACTCAGAACTAACCTATAATCTATTTAGCTGTCGGCCCGTTCAGTACTATCAAAGGCCTTACTTACTACAAGGATAATGAAGCAGATCCCTATATTACCATGACAGACGTACGGTCTTCAATTCTTTATTGTTGCTCAACTCACCGAGTGTTTTCAAGGAAGACGACGACGAGCGCGAGGAACTGGAGGTGCTACCTACGGATAATCTCATCGTAGTCGCCAAAACGGAGGACGAGATATCTCAGCTCGAGATCTATGTCTACGACGAGTCTCAAGAAAATCTCTATGCCCATCACGACCTTATGCTACCCAATTTTCCTCTTTGCCTTGAATGGCTCGATTTTCCCCCGACTTCCTCTGCTGAAAATGCCGTTCATGACCCCAATCAGAGCTCCGGCTTTGGTAACTATATCGCGGTCGGTACATTGGATCCAGAAATTGAAATCTGGTCCTTGGACGTACTCGAAGCTATGTACCCTTCCTCAATATTGGGCCGTCCAGACGAAACGAAAGCACATGTCCCAGTGCCTAGTGGATCTGGAAAGAAGAAAAAGAAAAAGCCCAAGCATCGCGCCGTACAAACGGGTTATCACGTCGATGCCGTCCTTGGGCTGAGTTGGAATAAGACGCAGCGCAATTTGTTGGCAAGTGCTAGTGCCGATCGAACAGTAAAGCTCTGGGATCTGAGTCGAGATCCCACAATGAACGGCGAAGGTAGGGACACTGGGGGCGCTATACGCAGCTTCGATGTGCACAAGGATAAAGTGCAGGCTGTGCAGTGGAATGACAAGGAGCCCACTGTATTACTCACTGGTAGTTACGATCGGACCGTGCGGACTTTCGATTCACGAGCGCCTACTACAGGAGTAGGTGCAGTTGTAGGAAGTGATGTTGAAGCTCTGCGCTGGGACCCATGGGACAATTTTGGGTTCTATGTTAGTGATTCAATTCAGTTCTTCTTCACGTCTAACGTTCGCACAATCTTAGGTTTCTCTTGAAAATGGTTTAGTGTTGAATTTCGACATCCGGACCCTTCCCTCAAATCTCGAACAGCCATCTCCGGCGCGCTTTACACTGGCTGCGCATGATGGTCCCGCGTCCTCCATTGACGTCAACCCCCATCTGCGCGGATGCATCGCCACAGGCGGTACCGACAAACTCGTCAAAGTGTGGAACGTCACAGACGAAGAGAACGGTAAACGGGGCGTAAGCCTCGTCACGTCTCGCGATTTAGGAGTCGTGAGTTTGCTTCCGAAGAATGTAGCTTGTTTTGAAGCTAATATCATTTCCAGGGCAAGGTGTTCTCGACTGTGTGGTCTCCTGATGATCCCTTGACATTGGCCGCCGCTGGGTCCAAGGCCAAACTTCAAATCTGGGATGTTTCGTCGAACTTTGGTGCACGTAAGGCCTTTGGCTCCAAGCTACGCGAAGCTGGAAAGTCGCTCAAGGAGAAAGCGAGCCAAGGCGGCGTTATCGGCGTGGTGAGCGACGATGAGGAGAGCGATGGTGGTGAAGATTAGATGCTATTCTATGACTGTTCTTTCAAACTATGGGACTCGAATCTGAAGGTCCAACGGATCAGTCCTTCGCAAAAAGAACGTCGAAATATTTGGAAGTACTTTCACCTGCGTAGAGTTGTCTCGCGACCCAGACTGATCATACAGATAAATAGTACTACTAACGTCCTTTAACGTTCAGGCGAGCTATCTTTTCATAGATTGTACTGCCTGCTTGGCACGAATTCTATTGTCGCACTCGAATTGCACTTGTCTGTGGCAAATTTTCTTGCGCACCTACTGTTTGAAGTACGGACGGCGGCTTCCTTCGTTAGACAAGGCAGAGTCTTGGTTTGCATTCATACGGTGAAAAGTCGGCAGAACATAGAGACAATTCGGCCAGCACGACAGAGCATTCAGAGTGCTCATGGGCGTTATTACCAAGCGAGATGTAGCACATTGACTGTAAGAACTCGGGAAGCGCTGGAGCGCTGGGGTACATTTAGTTATGGTCGACTGCGCCCACCCCAATGCAATTTTATTCAGATTCAATGTTGACGCGTTTTCACAATTTATAACTTCCCGCTTGGCTCGGTCAATTAAATTCATGAATGCAGAACTGCGTAGCGCCGTAGCAGAGACGCCCGAGGTATCAAGATAGGCGCTTGCCGCTTGAAGAATTACTGATTCAGGCCCGATACATAGAGAACAAAATGAGTTCAGTGTAGGTATACGTATCCACATCAATCATATTGACGAGCTTGAAGCATGAGAGAAAGGAAAAAAAGAGTGATTGGACAAAGCTCAAGCATTTGTACATGGCTTGGAGGAGTAAATTTGAATAACCACTACTAACCTACCCGACACGCGTCGCCGAGCGTGCGCTGTGCTGCATTATTTGCTGAAAAGTGTTTGTGTAGGCAGTTAGAGCTTGGGAATTGAGATAAGACAATATGTAACTTTCTTTCGACTGTTTGAGCACTGTGTCACCATTGTTCAAATTCACTATTTACGGGCGACGCCTGGCGACGCACCGACGACGCGCTCTACTTGATAACAATTTTGGCATCAGCGTTGCATGATGGCATCACTGGGTACTCGTATCGATGACAAATCCAGTACGGCCAGCATCGGCAAGCATGACTATACACCACCTGGTGAACCACCTCTCTACCTTCATTTCTTTGGGAAAAAGTACTTGGAGTGTATTAAGAGTGACTATTAATGGTTGTACTCAAAATTTGAAGCCAAACGAGCCAGCCAATGTTGAGATATTCACAACTGGCTCATCTGGTGGGGTGGCTCAGGTGGGGGGTAGATTAGTATGAGATTGAACTCAACGTTGAATGAACGTTCTCGTCAACAAATGAAGCTACAGTCAAATCTCCTCTAAGTCATACATCCAGTAACTCATAACCTCTTATAGTCCATAGCTTTTTTGATCCACCGACTTGGTTCCCGCGTAAATCCTCTGATAACCCATAAGTCATTTTCAGAAAAAACCCATAATTTTTTACGTCGATTTCCGCCTTATTTTACTGCATAAATCTCAACATTGAAATCTGATTTCAACGGGAAATATATATAACAGTATTACGTCAGCCCCGGTCACAAATGATGTCCATATATTGGACAGAATAGTCGACGATTTTGGTAACTCTTGACTAAATTTGCACAATTGTATTGAAAGTTACACTGGTCGACACCGTGGTGTTGTCCACATTTTGCGGACGTTTGCAGACCAAAAATTGATTTTCTATTTTTAGATAATTCCAGTAGTCCATAACCTCTCATAAGTCATAGCCATGATGGTCCACGGAGGGGTATGAGTTACAGGAGGTCCGACTGTACAATGATTCACCGAATAAGTACTGGATTTGGAACTTCCAGATTGGCTGCGGCAGGGATGCCGGGCATGCCAAGCTGTCGGCCAAGGCGAAAA
>QFFD01002388.1:3774-64632 GCA_003314615.1 Pholiota microspora
AAAAAAAAAAAAAAAAAAGAATGAGTATGTCAACCATGGGAATAAAAACCCACGCACCAATAGCCTCCAGAGATACCCAAAGTGTATGATTGCGTTGCACTTTGGAGGAGAGTTAAACTCCATGTCCCTAATTCAAAAAGAGATCATGTAAGTAGATTTCATGAGAGGAAAGTTCGACGTAGTCACGCACATGAACTAACGATTCCTGCTACCACAAGACCCGTTTTGAGAGAACGACTGGCCGCAGAGAACTCGGACGCAGAGTTTAGCGAGAGGTTGGAAAACTTTTGCTGGATCCAAGTTATGCCATTCATGAACAAGGCAAAGGCGAATCCAAGTCCAAGGACGACGGCATATCCAGCGGCCTGGGGCAAAGGTGCAGCAGAGGACATCGTCGACTAGATTGTGCAGAACCTGGAGACCAATGGAATCTTATATATATGTCGGTATCTCCCTCCTAGGACCCAGCGGCTTCCGCTATATCTTAACACACCCATGTTTCCAGTCAGTTGCTACTATTAGCACGGTAGATGGCAACATCTAGAAGGAGCGTGACGTTTTCCACTTTAATTGGATTTCGATATCGAGATTCGAGTAGGCCTTGGTCGCACCATTTGTTCGAGCTTCTACTTCAACGTCATAGAACGGTGCTCAAAGTAGGACCGATATGCGGGAAAGAGCTGTCCGATAGCCCGCCAAGTACCAAAAGGGCATGTAATTTTCTGAAAAGGGACCCCCGAACGCGGGGCACGATCGCCAGTAGACTGCATATGATAGCACATAGGAGTGCGGTATGGAGAGTTTTATCCTTGAGATATGATATTAGACTTATAGGCTCCAAAAGACTATAAAGTCGCGTCGTACCTCTGCATTAGTGAAATATTAGAACGGTATGGCGTGCTTTCTACCCAGTCTGGCGCAAAACTGGGAATTTAGTCGTATTCCCGGCGTTCGGAGGCTGGAACGTTGTCGTTATCAGATATAAGGAAGGCGGAGTGAACGAGTCACCTCACCTTGGAAGAAAATGGCCTCTACTTCTCAGACTATCGTCGTTGAACCTTCCGGTGTTCAAATCACCAACCTTAAGGCACCTCTGGAACTCCCCACTTGGGTCCCACCTCCTGTGACGAAGGAGGACGTCGAATGGGCTGATATCCTGACTGTGGACCTCTCCAAATACGATACGCATCGCGCAGAGCTCGTTGAAACGGTGCGGACTGCACTGGAGCGTGATGGTTTCTTCTATGTCGTGGGACACGGAATATCTCCAACAACGGTAAATACCCCTATCTCTTTACTCCGCTCGGCACTTTATAGTGGCGCTAAATTTCTCTGCCTTGCGTAGATCAACCGTCAACATGCACTGGCACAAATTGCCTTTGAAGATGTACCAAGGGAAGAGAAGGAGCGTTTGGCAGCTCCTATCAAAGAGCAAGGGACCTTTAGAGGATACAAGGTACGTTCCGTAGAATTCGACCTTATGATTTGAGCTAATTCAATGCGTGCTTAGCTGCAAAACTATTGGGAGATCAGTAATGGTGTCCGCGACAGAATTGAGCAATATAACTTTTACCTCAACGAGTGCGGATTCATCTCCTTCAAATTGTTCTTACCAGGCTGATGATATCTCAGAATTGACCCTGTAACACGGCACCCTCAAGCTCTGCAACCTCATGTCGACGAAGTAAAGAGTTTCCTCGAACAATCCAGGCAGCAAGTTCTCAGGCGTGTTTGTACGTTGATCGACGGTGTTCTTGGTCTCCCAGAAGGATATCTGTGGAGACTTCATCAAACAGAAGACGGTCTCAAGAAAGGAGGCGACGTACGTCTTTGACCCTTTTGTTACTTATGTTTGCTAATTCGCCTCATCTAGCTTTTCAGATATATGGTGTACGACCCTTTGACTGCCGATGAAGCGAAAGGGACGAACGGTGTCATGCTCTCTGGACACACCGACTTCAACAGCATCAGCTGCTTGGTATCCCAACCGATAACTGCACTGCAAGTCCTGATGCCAGACAACGTTTGGCGATATGTCAGGCACCAAGATAATGCGTACGTGATTAATATTGGCGACCAGCTCTCCTTCATGAGCGGAGGAGTCCTCAAAGGCACGATGCACCGAGGTATGTAGCTGCCTAGATCATATGCAGCTTGCAAATGCTGATGAACTGCCGAACTAGTTATTCGTCCACCTCAGGATCAACGCCAGCTACGTCGGCTGGGAATCTTTCACTTCGCACATTTCTTGGACGGAGTGTCCCTGGACCTTCTACCTACAGAAAAAGTTCAGAAAGAGGGGCGCAAGATATTCAACGACGTCGTGCCCACCAGCGATGAGTAAGTGGAATCTTTGCAGCAACGTCTTCCACATACTAATCTACATCTAGGTGGGAAAAAGCGCGCGTAAAAACGTATGGAACCGAAGAGTTCATCAAAGGCGACGAATACGACATCGAGATTCTCAACGGAATTCAGGTATTTTATCATTATCATTCAATGCATAAACTTCGCTAAAGCAAATGTAGGTGCGCCACTACCGGTAGCGGAGCCTGTACAAACAAAGTTCTATGTAATTATACCACACAACTGTAAAATGCTGTACGACGATTGTACCTACCACAGCATCATACCTTCAATCATATTATGATTGACCGAGTCTGCCATTGCACTCCCTTCTCTCCCCCAATGAACTCTGTTCTTGCGCTCGACCTTACCGTGCTCAGCGCTGAACGCTCACCTCCGCGGCGTCAGCAACGGTGAGCCCTTCGCGAAAAGCTCCCTTGCGCTCTATTATTACTCTCGTAGCGCGCTTCTGTAACACAGCCCGGCTAATTCCGATTGACTTGTCATAAATTTCAAGTTATTTGCGGTCAGTCTCTCACAGTCAATTAATACTGATAGCCATCTGCACTGTTAAATGCCACTGCCTCCCTGAGTGTCCTCCAGTTACATCGTTCAGGCTCTTAAGCTTAGGCTTCGCCCAACTCCTTGCTGGTATAGTATCACAGAGGTATGTCGTCAATTTGACTTTCATTGCGATCCTTTTCAACGACATCTAGGTGTATCTATCCTGCTTTCGGCCCCACTGCAGTGCCATTCAACACTCACCAGAGCAATGTCCACACTTGACTCAGCCCGAACTGTGTGCGACGCTAAGGCTCTTGACTGGGCACTTTTTATCCTAACGATCATCAGCACCAGCGTAACATGGTGGCTTTTCCCTCTCCCGACTCTCTTTACACGTGGTTTGAGCGCTTATATCCACGACGTTTCCTGGGAGTGTCTCCGACTTCTTATACCCTCTCTGGTTGCCTACAAATCGGTTTTGCAAGATCGACAACATTGGCAAATGTCCTATTATTCCGGAGTGGCCAAACCTTCGACGCGCTTCCAAGATGTAAAGGCATTCGTCAAGGATTCCTTCATCGTGGTTTCGACCGTTTTAGCAATATATCGGCTCTGTAAAGGAGGGAAGGCCGATAAAAATCTTTCCGGTCTGAACGACACGTTGTGGAATTACCCCAGCCTGCCCGTCGCAATTCTTGGCTTTGCCATTTCCATATTTGCGAGGACACAAGTCAAGAAGTGGATCATCTATGCGTCGACTCTTTTTGTTGTCGCAATCATAGGCGCGACAATGTCCGTTATCATTGGCCTAACATATGGTCATAACATATATGTAGCATCCTTGGTTCTCCTCATATATATGGCTGTTCCCCTATGGGCTATATCGCGGCAATTTATTCTCATGAGCGCTTTACTCTCTACTATGGCAAGGATTGGTGGGCCTGTAATCGGCGCTGTCTCTCCTCAAGCGTACTTCCCATTCTGCGCTTTGAGAGGGTGGAAGTTTGCAGGCCCCATGTTAGGCATTGGCATTGTTTGTGCTATCCTAGCATTTCACGCGACAAAGCTACAGCCACGAATAGAGCCGCTGGAAGTTCCAACCGACGAGGAAATGGCGACAAAGTGAGGATGCGTTACCAAAGGCTCATGATGACCCCAGCATTGAGATATCATTTTCCCCGGGCCGGACCTAGCAGCTCATTGATTTTCGCTTTTTCATGTACTTAGTATAATTTATACTGAAAATATTTGTATCTTTTGATCAACTTGACGGCAAAAAGTACTTGGGTTTTCTCAAGCCAACTCACTACTCAACCATCCCCGTCCGAGCATGTCTTCACAATGCTTCAGCCTTCAACTCATCAATACTGGCCCTGCTTCTGGCACGGGTCTATAACGTTACAAATTAAATGCTCTAATCTCGATATCAAGATTCGAAGGAAGTGGAAAACGCCACGCTCCTTCTGAAGTTGTGGTCTACCTGGCAAAAATCTATCGTGCTTGAATTACCGCTGGACCGCACCTATATAAAGTGTTAACCTAGCCTTCGGGCTCCGACTTTCTAGACGGCCATGTCCTCTGCTGCACCTCTACCACATGCCGCTGGCTATGCTGTTGTCCTTGGACTTGGGTTCGCATTTGCTCTGTTCATGAATGGCATAACTTGGCTTCAGCAAAAGTTCTCTCGGTTTTCGCCCAACTCTGCATCTGAGTTCTCTGCGGCTAGTCGTTCTCTCAAGACGGGCCTTGTGGTAGCAGGCATTCTCAGCTCCTGTGAGTAGATAGATATACGACAAATTTTCACATAACTTACCTGCAAATTTTACTTAGGGACATGGAGCTTGACGCTTCTCCAAAGCGCTACGCAGTCCTATATTATGGGCATCTCTGGAGGTTATTGGTATGTGCAATGCTGGTTTGTGTCTTCTTGTCCCATGATTAATCGCCTGGCAATAGCTATGCCATCGGAGGTACCCTGCAAATTGCAATCTTCTCGGTGATTGCAAGCAAAGTTAAGATGAATGCCAATCGGGCGACGACGTTCCCGGAGGTAGTCAAATTGCCTGTATCATTTAGATTGTGATTATGGTGGCTTACATATAATAGGTTGCTTATATTCGGTTTGGAACAACTGGGCATCTTTCTTTCCTGTGGTGTGGCTTAGTCTGTAATGCCATCGTGTCGGCGTGCATTCTAATTGGAGCGGGCTCCGCTGTCACTGCCCTTACTGGGATGAACCAATACGCTTCCCTCTTTCTCATTCCAGTTGGTGTGGCTATATACGTCGCTACGGGGTACCTTTATCACTTTTCTTGTTCAATACATTTGGCTAATGGGCTTCAAGAGGGCTCAGGGCAACATTTATTTGTGATGCGACACATACTTTTGCATTACTTCTGATTCTCATCAGCTTTGGATTCGTGTACGTATTTTGAAACTCGCTAAATTGTATGTCCCTCACTCTGTGAACCTAGCATTTTCACTGGATCGAACGTCGTTGGCAGTCCTGCTAAGCTCCATGAACTCCTTGTAACTGCTGCAGAGACATGGCCAGTTGACGGAAACTACCATGGCTCCTATCTAACGTTCCGCTCTCGTCAAGGTGCCATTTTGGCCGTCCAGGTGAGTCTCTGTAAATAGTAGTCTAACGCCCTTACTTAGTATCATAATTATTGTATAGTCAATCATCTCTGGGTTCGGCTTGGTTAACTGCGATCAAGGCTATTGGTCAAGGGCTATTGCTTCCAATCCATCGACAACTGCCCGTGCGTACTTCCTAGGCGGCGTTGCCTGGTTCTCTATCCCATTGGCCTGTGGGACCATGCTCGGATTGACTGCACGGGGGCTCAGCAACCTGCCTGATTTCCCTGTGCTTTCAGCATTCGATGTGGGTGCTGGACTTGCTGGTGTTCACACCATCACCTATCTCATGGGGACTGCGGGATCCGTTCTGATGCTTCTGCTTATCTTCTTGAGTGTAACTTCAGTGCGTCGCTTTAACCTTATCATAATGGACACTTGCACTAACAATACACTAGGCACTAAGCGCGGAACTAATAGCAACGTCTACGCTTCTTTCCTATGACGTTTATCGCCACTACTTCAATCCCAAAGCTTCCAGCCAACAGATAGTCAGTGCATCGCGATACTTCATTGCATTTTGGTCCGTCTTCTCGGCTTCCCTTGCGTCTATATTCTACGCCGTCGGGATCGTAAGCTTTCTGCATCCTCTGGGTAATTGATTGCATTTTCTTACTAGATTACTCAGAATCTCGGTTGGCTGTTTTACTTCCTAGGGGTATCTACCGCTTCTGGGGTGTTCCCTATCGCTCTGACCTTCCTGTACGTTTCCCTATTCCTTCAAATCACGCTTTCTTCTTCTGATGCTATCGCAAGATGGAAGGATCTCAGCACAGCGGGCGCGGTCGCCGGCTCTATGGGCGGTATGGCTATCGCAATAATTGTATGGCTTGTCACTGCCAAAACACATATGGGGTCAATCACGGTAGACACATTAAGTGATCAATGGGTGTCGTTCGCTGGGAACGTTGCAGCGATTGCCTCTGGTGGCATACTCTCGATTGGCTTGTCCCTTTGGCGCCCGGCAAACTTCGACTGGGAAAAGACAAGATCCATGGAGGGTGTCAAAGAGGAACCGTCTGTACTTTCTGACGCGTCCTCCGCTTCATCATCATTTCCCAACCATGACGAAAAGAACGAAAAGGCTCCGGAGGCATCGTCCTCCATTGGCGTTGAAGCGATCCCAGCTTCGGAGGATCCTGTGGTCGTCGATGGACTCGATATCCCTGCGTTAAACAGGACGTTTAAGAGATACATCATTATATTCTCAATCATGGCTGTGGTTATCACTTTTGTAAGCACCTTGATTATCCATGGCATATACGAGCGAGGAGCATTAATTTCTTTCACCGCACCTTCAGGTTATACCAGGGTCTCTCGGAGGCGCACCATACATCTTCTCTCCAAGGTTCTTCGCTGCTTTTGTTGGGGTTATGTTTGTGAGTTCTATCACATCCCCGTTGAGAATTGAACTTACTCATTGTGTCTAGATATGGCTATTCTTTGCCTTTTTCCTAGTCGTCATTCTCCCGCTTGTTGAATCCCGGCATACGTTGCTGAGGATCTCACGCATCATTCTTGGTTATAAGTCCGCACAAGTGGTAAAATCGTAGAAACCACCTGTGTACAACAATGTCAATGACTCGATACGCGAGTTACAAGCATAGAAGGTTTTTTTTTCCCCCGGCATATACAACCATTCGTCAAGTTTAATCTGCAGCCAGTATCTCCATAGATGTGTATACTTTGACCTACCCATTGATTCGCGTTGAACTTGAAAGATATCCCTTGAAATTCACCTCGGTGAACCTAGATTGGCAGCCACAAAGTCATTCAAAAAATTATTTTGTGACAAGGTCTAGACGACGCCGGAAAACTCTTAACAGTCGTTTACACGAACGTCATGATGACGTCATTACGTAAATTCACGACGAAGTGAGGGAAGTGATAAATAATGTACACAGTAAAGAAGATTGAGGATTGTATACCACTTACATACAATAAATATTGAAACTATTCGAAAGTTGAAGAAGTAGTATCGAATCTGGAACTGGTAGCATCGTATCAGCTGCGTGTAGTAGCACGATTCACGGTCGAAATTGAAGAGTCCTCGCAGACTTGATATCGCATGATAAGTATCCTCGAGAAAATCTCAGCCGCGCGCACGAAAAGAAGATAGAGAAAAGAGTCCTGCTATTTCTGATGTGCTCCTGACGAAATTTCCTTTCCAATTGATCAAACTATCGGGCCAGGCGTGTGTATACCTGACCCACCGCAACTGGTGCCTCTCCGCTCTAACTGGGCCCCGTTCAGCTGCAGTCCGCGTTTCAGAGCGAGACTCGGCGGCATGGGAGAGTGTGCGCTCGCCATCGCGCAAAGCTGGGCGGCGGTGTAGTGGTGGCGATCGTATATGTACGGCGTCCTCGTGGGAAGGGCTCCCGCCTGAATTTGCTCAAGGACTTGCGAGTCCGACGCAGAAGCGGATGGGTAAGGCAAGACTACGGTGGCCGCAGGCGGAGAGAAGGACCCTGTCGACGACAAGCCCATGCCGCGCCCCGAGTCACCTGGGGGTACGATACTGCAATTCGCGAGCGTCTGTGTAGAGGTGATTGCTGCGAGGAGAAGAGCTGGAGGGAAGAGGAGCAGTGTTTGGGTGACTGGGAAAGGATATTCGAAGCGTTCAGGCATTGCGCTCGTGGAGAAAGGTGTACTCGACAGCTGCAGCATTGGCGAAAAGGTGGTACACTCTGGCAGATCAGCATGGTGCGCGGCGATCGGCATGCTGTGGATGGGGATCTGGTTGGGCATTGTGATTCAGAGAAACGAACGTTTTAAGTATTGGATAGCAGTCGTTGAGGCCGTCGAGGTATTCGAACCGTAGCGCTATCGCAAGGGAAGATATGGCTCTGGAGAACGATGTGTGAACGAAGAAGCAGAATAGCCTTGGAATTTGCACCTAGACCGCACTCGAGCTGAATACGATGACATCTTCGCGAAAATGCCGACCAGCCGTAAGCTGTTCAAGTCGTTATCCTGTTAAAAACAACCCTCCGGGGAATGTGCGAGAATGTGCGCGCTCGCGCGGACTCGGAGGAATTCGCGTCTGCATTTGGGTGCGATGCCCCCCATCAGGCTTTTCGACGGAGGCGCGCCGGACGATGCGTTTACTAGAAGTCTAAAACTCGGTATCATAAGTTCGATTGTCATTTGAGGGGTGTTGGAAGGTTGTAAGAGAGAGTTGTTGGGAAAGGGTATGCATGATGGTGGTAATGAAGCAAGAGCATATTCATCCGGGGATCCACAGCATGCGATGCCAAAGTCGGAGCCAGCATGGTCATGATCCTTTCGGTCTCCAAACCAGAGTGCGATTTTGTGAGAGTAAGGCTTCGTTTTGCCAAAATAGGTAGTCTGGCACTCCTTTAAGTTAACGTTCAATGACGATAAGATGACGATGATCCATGAGTTTAGACTTTGCTCAATGTAGAGCATCTGCAAGATCAGAGTCCCTCAGAGTCCTTGCAGACAAGAATAAAACAAGAAACTTCTCCATGCAATTCATGTATTTAGCAAATTGAGGAAATAGCACGAGCCCCAAATTCGACCGAGAGGTCCGAGAATTATTTATAAGCGCTCAATAAGCGCCTGCGATGATTTGCGATATTGCGCTAATTTGTCAATGCACTTTACGTTGATTCAAGATTGGACAAAGTTCCTCAATCCACCCAAAACGACTCGTTTTTGAAGAGCAAGACCCACGCAAACGACGCTCTGAGACGATGAATGTCTTCTTATCTCGCTATCGTGGAGTTCGTAGTGTCCATGTCAGTCTATACTCCATCCTCCAGCGTCTTCGAAGAGGTTATTGGTGACGCCGGGGAAGATTTCTGGCCTCTAATTCTACTCTCCCAAGCCACGAAGCTCTTCGGTGCAGATTTCCAGTGACGTCATAAGCATTTTTATGTAAGTGCTCGAATATATAAGCCCCTTCGGCCTCCGCTTGCAATCTACATTTTAGCTTGGACCCAACCAACAATGACAGGAACAGACAAATCCACCATCGCAGACCTCGTCGCCAAATACGGCTCGTCCAGCGCGACGGCCTGGCTAGAATTTGAACGGTATAAACTTTGGCGCCCGTCGGAGCCCGTCCCGGAATCGTCCTTCACACCTGTGCAGGGGTACATGGAGCGAGACCCATACATTTTCGCCTGGGGGAACCCACTCGTCTCCGATCATGAAGCATTGCTCCCCGTAGCTCGCCAGTTTGTCAAGTTCTGCGAAGACCAGGGAAAGCGTCCCGTTTGGGCGTGCGTGGATTGGGACCTCGAGGAGATTTTAGGCAGTCCCGACTTCAAGTGGTCGACTATATCGTGCATCTACGAGGATGTAGTAGATCCGGCGCATGTTATTGATCTGACATCTCCCGAGTCAAAGGGCAAGGAAGGACAACATATCGTTAAGGACTTGAAAAAGAATCTTGGCCGTGCAGAGAAATACCATGTCACAGTTAAAGAAATGCGATCGAGCGATTGGACAGAGGACGATAAGCTCGCGGTGGACAAGGGCGTCTCGGAATGGAAGGCACACAAACACGGCGTGCAGATTGCCTCGACGTCAATGAAGCCATGGTTAGATTCTGAGCATAGGCGGTATTGGCTTGCAATACAAGAGGGACATGTGAGCTTCTCTCTGCTTGCTTTTGTCCTACGTCACTGATTTTCCAATGGAGGGGCCTGTCGGAATCCTCATCCTCACTCCCATCCAATCGTGTGCATGGCAGATCAAGAATGCCGTCTCGTTCCCCAAAGCACCAAAAGGAACATCCGAAGCTCTTATCTACACCGCCCTGAAAGATCTACATGAAGAACAGGAACGTGCATTAGCCGCTGGAGAGCCAGTACCCCACCCAGCACACAGCAACGTAGACCTGTCTCCTATCAGCCCACCTTCCGAAGAAATCTCTACCCCAGAAAGCGAAGTTGCCTCAGAATCCGCCAGCGTTATCAGCAGTTCAGGACTCAGCGAAGTCATCGAGTCCGATTCCGCCCCATCTGGATCGGACTCTAACCAGAATGGAGCTGTCTCCCGCGAGAACAGTACCAGCCTTTCAAATGCACGCAGGGACACCACGCCCCAGACGCACAAGACACACCTCCGCGACGACGGTAGAGTGACAGTAAGCTTCGGAATCAGCGCGTCACGAGAATTTGAACCAATCAGAAATCTCGGTGGTTGGAAAGTGAAGGCGCTGAGCAAGACGTATAAGAAGGTCGCCAGCGGAGCTAGGCTGATCCAGCGAGGTCAATTTCGCGTATGTGTTCCCTTCGTCTACTCGTCCACTGAAGTTATTGACAAAACGGCCCTGAGCAGTCCAAATTTGATTCGGAGGCGGATCCTATGTATGTCTGCTATCCTCCGAATGGCTTCGGTTTGGACGGAGTCAACGCATTGTTGAAGGTCTTGAGGAAGTAGGCTTCGTGTAGGTGAACATACCTTTGGGGGGGATATGCAGTTGATGTGGCACATTTTAGTAAATGTTCCAGCACCTTTATAGTATTTCGGGGTTTGTAAAATAAATACATGTACACTAGCAATTGTATTGCCAATGTACTGTAATGGGCGACGAACCAGGTGTTTTAGAGCTCGAGACTGCTTGAGATTGTGGTCGTTTTGAGTTTTTAGTGTTCGAATTGAGGACTGGGCAAGGGCTGGATCCGTATTCGAGTGCTACGGCAGCGTAGCCATTCCTCTTTAACCAATATGTACTTAGTCGTATCAAAAGGAGAAGATAAAACAGTGTTCGTGGAGGTTGGGAAAACCTTCCAGCCGACTCCAACTTAAATACTCCGGCTTGACTCCGGCCAAGCCTCGGGCCTTGACGTTGTTATCATCAGTTGGACCCGGCACCTTCCGTCCCAACTTAAGAACGGTTCTGATGACGCTGCCCTTTCTCCGCCAAGTACATAAATACAGAAATTCAGATAGTCTGTATCTGGATTCTGAGGCTAGATATCCAGACAGGCAGGAGGGATCGTAAATACTAAAAAGGTATTTTCCATATTGAGCTTGGATTGAGCAATTTCAAACTTGTGTGCACTGCAAGCCAAAAATAGTTTATTTAAGTGGCGCACATTTTTAACAGGGCTTGCGTCGGCCTTCATTTGCTATGCCCTGGGACTTCACGCAGTCGCTGCTCGTGATTATCTGGGCATTGCCTTTCAATAACGGGTTGATATTCGCTGTGAATGTACAACGTTGAAATTGAGAAAGCAAGAACATCCGCTTGTTTTAGCCTACATGATATATTCGAGTACATATATTTTACAGCTACCAAAGCTTTGAAAGCAATACAGTAAACAGGGATACTACAAACTGAACATGGTTAAGCGTTTTGCGACGAAGTAAGTCCAGTAGAATCCGGAATTATCCCCTGAGGGCGTCCCAAGGATATTATCCAGCATGATTCCCAGCGACCAATCAGAATAGAGAGCGCTCAGTACAACGAATGCAGTGAGTGTACCGAGAGTGCCAGTCGCGAAGATTTTATGCGGTGCGCTGCCGCCAAGGAAGTAAACTATTACCATACTGACTGCCCCAACGATGATGCCAGCGCCGATGATGCAATAGAATGCAATGGTCAGGTCCAGGAGCTCAGGAATTTGGTCGGCAACTTTCACAACGAGGTTCATAAGACCTATCATACCCGCTAGCATGCCCGGAATATCTAGAAATAAAAAGACTGAAATAAGTTCCGAAGAATATGATAGAGGAAAGAAGATCTTACAGAGTATTACCCACCAAGCAGCATTCTGCGTCTTCACCACCTCTCCTTCTGGGTCATTGAAGACCATGATCGCCACATGCAGCGCCGTCAAGCCGTTGAGCAGCGACATGCTCAGCTTCCATATTGCGATGACCAGCAGCTGCCATGTGTTTTTGCAGTTGACGATAGTGAAGATGGACATCACGATGCAGAGGCAGATACCAACAACCGCGAGAACCAGATCAAATTTCGTGTTGTGGACCTTTTTGAAGGGCCAGAAAGGTTTACGTCCGTAGCACAGGCAGATTATGGTGTAGTAGGTGAGAACATGGGATATGAAACCGAGGGCGCCGTAGGGAAGGTTGTAACAATGTAATTCCTGGAGGGAGAAGTCTTGCTGCAGAGCAACGTCCCGGTTCTGCAGCACATCTGTCTATGATAGAGTGGGTTGGGTAAATCATTGGTGGGCGTGAAGATAAGATGTATAAAGCGTACCCTGCGTAGTATGAGCATGCAATATTACAAGCCACCGTGCAACTTCCTGAACCGACGAGCACGTCCGTCCTGTCTCCTCGAAGGAAAATACGCGTTGAATCCTAGACCGTTAGAAATTCAACGTCCTCGTGGACCTAGTAGAGCTCCGCAACTTGAAGCTGTACTCCACCGTGGCCGTTTTCAGCTTTCCCATGATGAAAGTTGGACGAAACGAAAGCTGTGCGCTCGGCTACAATATGTACTGATCAGGTCAACAAAAATCATAGAGCCAATTAGGTCTCTATCAGGCCCTGCGCTCCTGTTTCTAAGCATTGATAAATTACTGTATCGTAGATGCTGCCATAACTAGTACTACAATAGTCTCCCAACATAGCGATCCCAATATTGCTCGTTCCAGTCAGGACTTTCATCTCGTCGACTTCCGTTCATATACCGCAATCTCGGTAACGCAGATAGAAATGCAATCTGTACCATATGCTTGAAGGCTTCGAACTGGTATATTATAGCCAAATCATGTAGTTTCCATTCGGAGAAGTCCACTGCTTGCAAATCTTTGCAGAACTAGAAACATAATAAGAAAATGAGCTGCACATTTGACAACCTCTAAGAGTATCACGCACCACGAATAATCCCTTATTGCGCTGAGCACTGTCCAAGATTTCAGCATCGCTATTCGGAGGTTGGTGACTTTTGACCATGAATTCGAGTGAATGAAGGTTGGGCAGTTCTTCTGATAGCAGGCGAAAAGATTCGACAGAGAGAGATGCGATACAAAGAGAAAGAGTCCGTAAACAAGACGGCTGCAGGTCCATGATAAAATTGGAGACTTCCATCTGAGAAAGATATAGTGAATGAACTTCGAGGGTGGACAGCTGATGGATAGGATGTCGGACAAGTGCCGCCGATAGTACATCCGCGTCGATGCCATCGGGAACTCGACTTATATATTCATGGTTTTTGATAATTGATAATGCACGGAGATTCGGAAAGTTAATTTTTTGCCACGACTGAGAATACCGCCGAGAATTTCCAGACGAATATGCAGTGCCTACCTTAAATCTGAGGTGTTCAAGATGTAAACGGTGTTGAACAAGGAAGCTGGTTTGGCCTTGAGCTGAATCTGGTGCTCGGCTGATAGTAGGAACATCGACCTCCAGTTTTCGCAAGTTGGGAAAGTATGGGAAGCTACCCATCAACTTCATGAGGCTTTCCGAGTATCCGTCGCAGTTGAAGGCTAAATTGCGGATGTTTTCACGGTGGGTTGCCAGGAAAGGAAGCAGGCTGCACGATAGGGCAGCACTTTCGTCGACTGGAACCACCGGGAGAAACCGTGAAACCAGCTTCACCATTGTACAGAACGATTCCAACCGCTCGAGTCTGATCTTTGGCAGAAGAGTAGGGAAGTCTCGAGCATTCGAAGTAATCGAAAGTGAATGTATGTTGTCGGCAAACACAGGCCAAGAGAGGTGGAGGAAGTTCAGCCGTTGGACAAAATATGAACCTTGAAAAGAATCGATGTCGACATTAAGTGTTTTTACCAAAGACAGAGCCGGGACCGTCTCTGCAGTTGACTGCTCGCGTTCCTGCTCGCGTTCCTTCAGCCCAAAAAGGCTTCGGATATTCGTCACGATGCGTGGTGGTGAACGATGACTCTTGTTCGATGATCTTTGGCCTCCCCATCTGAATGTGGAGAACACATTCGTTATCTGACCCGCGACTGATGATAGATGGTGTGAACTACAAATCATTCAACAAAAGGCTGGGTAATATATTTGAGTGTGGAGGAGCTACTCACGGTGCACGAACAGTATTCCTCGAAACAGGACTATGGCTGGACAGTGGACCTATATTCATGGTTTTATAGTATTCACCTCGGACTAGACTGTACAAGATGCGATTAACGAGGAGTAGTGATCGTAAGTCCTTTTGATATAGGAAGCTGAAAATGTATTGCCATAATTCCCAAGGAAGGCCTAATAACATCGCAACGATTCAGAGTGTGAACGTTCTTTCCGTGCAAGAAGAGTTGCCTCGCAGCTGCTCAAGCGCTCATGGAAGATTGGGATTAAAGATTGGGGTTCCACGTTCGATTGATATTCGGTCTGAGAAAGCCGGCCCTAAACTCAAATTTGACGCGTCGCGTCGCGTCTTCCTTCCGAGTCGCCACTTCTTCCTACTCTTTAAAGCGGACTACACGCGTTCCGAATCATAGCTATGTCATCCCCTCCGGCACTAGACTTTCCATCTTCAGATATGGATGATGTCGAGATGCAAGATGGAGCAGCAGCAGGCCAGTCAACGGCTGCCGCAAATCCTCTGTTTCTCGCGGGGACACCCTCAACAACTGCCGGAACACCTCGAAGACGCAACGAAATTCCACCTACGAGCTCACCTTTGCGTTCAATGACCGCACGCAGGGCAGTCGGGCTGAGCACGCCAAAACGGACGCCACTGTTCACAGGTACGTTCACCAAACGTGGCGGTGACAATGAATATCTGACGCGTCTGTAGCTGGCAGTTCTTCTCCGATGGCCTTTCCGTCCTCTACTCCGACACGACCTGCGCAAATACCTGTCTTGCCACCTTCAGATCGCCCTCAGGACTCCGATCCGCTAGATTTTCCATCGTGAGTAACATTACCCTCAGACAGCATTGAGAGCTCATCTTCCCATAAAGAAGTCCCTTTCAACAGCAGAAAACCCCGAGAAACAGACGCGGAGATATTCATTCATCCCTTTCTATTACTCCCAGCGCGTCCGCCCGACGCACAGCTGCTAGGCCACCCCCAACATCCGAAGCCAACAACCTCAACTCAGACGCAAGCGGCCTTGGACTTCCGCATTCATCAGGTCCCAATCTGTCTGCCGTACCTGCGCCATCCGACGAACCTGATGAAATTCGCGCTATCTGGGGAACTACCGTTAACCTGGCCGAAACGATGAAAGTTTTTCGTGATTTCTTCAAAGGTTTCAAGCCCAAGTATCGCGTCTTGTATGATCGGGAACGAGGTCTTCGAACTCGCGCATTTTCCAGTCCGGAGGAAGGCGAGGTCATCCTCTACGAAACATATTTTCGACGTATGCGCCAGACAGGCGAAACAAACCTAAATCTCGACGTCACCAATCTTCTGGCTTACCCTCCTTCCAGAAAGTTGCACACCCAACTTGTAAAATATCCCCAGGAAGTTATACCCGCTATGGATCAAGTGCTGAAGGATTTGATGCTAGAGGTCGCTGATGCTGACCAACAAGCAGAGGCGGAAGGTATGCAAGGTGCAGAAGGGGACGAAGAAATTGCCGATATCATGGGTAGGGTATACAAAGTCAGACCGTTTGGTCTGCTCTCAGTGAATATGCGGATATTAAACCCAAGCGGTGAGTTTCTCCTTTCAGTTTCAATACTCGTAGCTGAATACATCACCAATAGATACGGACAAGCTCGTTTGTATAAAAGGACTCGTCATTCGTGCGACGCCAGTTATCCCTGACATGAAAGTCGCGTTCTTCCGCTGTCTGACCTGCTCCCACACTGTACAAGTCGAAATCGACCGAGGCAAGATTGAGGAACCTGCTCGGTGTCCCCGCGACGTATGCGCTTCTGTCGGCACAATGTCACTGGTACACAACCGCTGCGAGTTTGCGGATCGACAGGTCATTCGCCTCCAGGAAACGCCTGACGCCGTTCCCGATGGTCAAACACCTCACACCGTCTCCCTCAGCGTGTACGACGAACTTGTAGACGTGTCGAAACCTGGAGACCGCATTATCGTCACGGGTATCTACCGCAGTGTCCCAGTGCGTACAAACCCCCGGCAGCGCACGCTCAAGAGTCTGTTTAAAACGTACCTTGATGTCGTTCATGTTTCTCTTGGGACCAATGGTGCTCTGGGCTTGGACAGGAGCACGCGTCCAGCAGGAGGAGATCGCCTTCCAGGAGTTGGTGGCCTTGGAGACGGCGGCGATGAAGACGAGGAACGGGAAGGTCGGCAGAGTCGTAAAGCGGAGCTTGAGGAGAAGCTCAAAGAGCTTAGCCAAAGACCTGATATCTATGATCTCCTTGCTCGGTCTCTCGCTCCTTCAATTTGGGAGATGCAAGATGTCAAGAAAGGTATTCTTCTCCAACTGTTCGGGGGTACCAATAAGAGTGTAGCCAAAGGTGGAGGTGGAGGTGGCCCTCGGTACAGAGGCGATATCAACGTTCTGCTTGTTGGCGATCCTGGTGTTAGTAAATCGCAGATCTTGCAAGTAAGCTCTTTTCCCTTCTTCGTTTTGTCTCCCATGAGCTAATTTATTTCTGCTCAGTATGTTCATAAAATTGCACCTCGCGGAGTCTACGCATCAGGGAAAGGTTCTTCTGCTGTTGGTCTGACGGCGTATGTTACTCGCGACCCAGAAACCAAGCAGCTTGTTTTGGAAAGGTGAATTTTTCCCAAAGATCTTCGGGTTCCGTTCTTTTGACAACTTGTCATCTTTAGTGGTGCTCTTGTTCTCAGTGATGGTGGTGTTTGCTGCATCGATGAATTCGATAAAATGTCAGACGCGACGCGCAGCGTACTGCACGAAGTAATGGTAAGCTACAGCCCAACATCTCCACGTACCACGTTAAAATATATGCAGGAACAACAAACCGTGTCCATCGCAAAAGCTGGCATTATTACCACCCTCAATGCCCGGACATCGATCTTGGCTGCAGCTAATCCTGTAGGGTCGAAATATGATGTCAACCTTCCTATCACCAGAAACATTGACCTTCCTCCAACCTTAATCTCTCGATTTGATCTTCTTTACCTAGTCCTTGACCAAGTTGACGACGCTCTCGATCGAAAACTCGCTCAACATTTGGTCAGCTTATACCTTGAAGATAAACCGGCTACTGATTTGGCTGAGGTTTTGGTACGTTTACCCATTTGCGTGCTCGTTATTCTTTCTAATTGAATAACTTCCTAGCCAATTCAAGAACTCTCCGCATATATTGACCACGCGCGCTCCAAGGTTCATCCTATTATATCAGAAGACGCCGGATCCGAGCTCGTCCGTGCTTACGTCGAGATGCGTAATATGGGCGACGACCCGCGGGCGAGCGAGAAACGGATTACCGCCACTACTCGTCAACTGGAAAGTTTGATCCGGCTCTCTGAAGCACACGCACGCATGCGTTTCTCGGAATTCGTCGAGTTCGAAGATGTGAAGGAAGCAAGTCGTCTTATGCGTGAGGCGATCCGAGCAAGCGCGATGGATCCCCGGACGGGCAAGATCGATATGGGCTTGCTCAACACAGGCACGGGTGCAGGCCAGCGCAAGATGCACGAGGATATGCGCAAGGAAATATTGGCGCTCCTTGACGCTGGCGCAAAGGGTCGCGGTGTCAAGTGGATTGACGCACTGAAGCAGCTTGGCGAGCAGAGTAGTATCAAGATTGATTCTGTAGAGTTCGCAGAGGTCATCAAGGGTATGGAGAACGAGGGTGTCATCAAGGTTGTTGGCGAAAGGGAGAAAAGGACGATCAGACGTATTGAAGGTTAGGTTTCTTCTTTGTTTTCCGTTTTCCAGTTGTTTCTACATTTTCTTTCAAATCCGTCTTTATTGTCTGTTGGGGCATCCGCCTTACGTAGGACATCTACTATGAGATATCTCCTTTGTGGTACATACGGTATCTATCTCTTCGAGTCCATTCTTGTATCATAGTATGTATTATATATCCAGCTCGTAGGGGGCATGAATGTATGTTGTGTAATGTTCGTTTCGTAGAACATCATGAATTCACAATAGGTGGGTCCTGTGTGAGATATCTTCTAGTTTGTTTTGGGACGAGGCGAACCGGGCCCTCGCCTCGTTCGTATGGATTATTTGGTACTGAGTGTTAAGGTGGAATGAAAGTTATTTTACGTTCGATATGGTACATTTGGATGTTTCTATATTTACTTCTCTACGTTGCTGCAAATACTCTCTGTATACTAATTATGTAGAACTCTATTACAAGGGTCAATTATGGAGAGGGGAGGGGCGAGTGGAGAAGAGACGTATGAAGGCACTGTACCATTTGTTACGAGCTTGATGTGGTCTACTGTGCGCTGGATTCCTGGACAAGGAAGGTAGTTGTTCCTGTCAGAGACAAATTCCGTAAGCTCTCCACGGTAGTCGCCGCAATATTGTCGAGTGCTTCGCTTGTCAGAAATGCCTGGTGTCCACTGTAGGACATAAGACTTATCAGTGAAACATTCCTCAAGGTCAGAGACTCACGTCATGAAAACATTATAGAAAGAGAGTAATCTTGCGAAACTATCATCCGTTATGACTTTCTCGCTTGAATCCGCAAAGAAATAATTTGATTCCCTTTCGTAGACGTCCAATCCTACGGCAGAGACGTGCCCAGTCTTAAGAGCGCTGCAAAAACGTTTCAAACTATGCTCAACACAAAAGACTCAGACGCTCACCGAATCAATGCGTATGTGTCAATCAAACCACCACGGGAAGTGTTGATTACAATCACCCCCTTCTTCGTCAGAGCCAGGGAATCGTCATTTATGATATATTCTGTGCTTTTGGTAAGTGGACAGTGCAAGCTGATGATGTCCGATCTTTTCAAAAGCTCTTCCAACGTATCGACATATACAACACCATGTTCTGCAGCTGCAGGTGAAGGGTATGGGTCGTACCCTATGACGTTGGCGCCAAAGCCCTTGGCAAGAATCTTGCCAGTGAGCAATCCGATTCTTCCTGTCCCGATGATACCAATTGTTTTCCCGTTGATGTTCATGCCCAGCAACCCATCAAGGAGGAAATTGCCTTCCCGGACGCGATTGTAAGCCTTGTGATACTTGCGCACAACAGTCATGATCATTCCGACGGTGAATTCGGCGACTGCCTCTGGGGAATATGCAGGTACGAGGGCAACCTTGATCCCGAACTTGGCGGTGGCTTGCAAGTCCACATTGTTGTAGCCTGCGCAACGCAGGGCGATGAATCTCTGGAGATAAATGCTGAGAAAAACACTAGATGGATAAGGTCATGTTGCCACGTACCACTCCCAGGCCATGCAAGATTTCAACAACCTTCGCGTCGCAGAAGTCGTTTACAAATATGCATATCGCTTCATGGCCAGTTGCCAGAACAGCGGTCTTTTCGTCCAGAAGAGCATCCAGGAACGTGAATTCAATTGGAAAATCCGGGTTGAGAGCCTTATTGAGAGTGACGACATCGTACTATCGCAATAAACGACTCAGCAACTGCACTATCAGAGAGAAATATGACCTACTTTCGCAGTTCCAAATACCGCAACTTTCATGATTTTTACAGAAACTTGGATGCGTTGGGCGAAGTCTTATGTAGCGGAGAGGCTGACCAGACTCTGGAGCTAGAGCACTGTCGTAATCGCCCACCGAATCAATCGGAGGAACAAGATGTAGAATCAATCAAGGAATCAATAGGATGTTTCACGCAAGTTTCACGATAGCAAAGTTAAACATTAAGTTCTAGCTTCAACTCAGGTACCAACGACTGACAAGTTGGGAACCTAAGTTGGGTGCAGATCCATGCAAATCGTGCTCCGGTAAAATTTCAATCAAATTCTTTTATTTGCACCCCAACTTGATCCCAACTTGGCCTCCTCCTGTTTCACTGATACTCATCCCCTGCCTCGCCACAGAACACTTTTCTCTTAAAATTTTTATGATTTAGTAGTTACATTTATGCTCTACTTTAATTGATGCTGATTCAAATTTATTTATCGCACAAGAACGACGAAAACATAAGTTGAGGAAATGACCGGAAATTGATTGAAATCCGTGAGAAAAACCTCGGACACCTACTTTGGTCCCGACTTGATCTCAAGTTGTCGAGTTGGGACCCAAATTGGCCAACTTTTGCTGTCGTGAAACAACCCAATGCATGAGAGATAATTCACACGATATAAGTACCCAGAACGTGGAATTTGCCCAGGGCTTTAACTACGGAAAACGACTATTTGTGTTCCTCTAATTATCTTGAGGACTTTTGAAGTTTGAAAGCAACTTCAGCAACAATTAGGAAACTGACGCGTTCAAGACGCGTTACCAGCGCGCGTCCTAACAGTGAATATGCACGTAATTCGAGGAGAAACAGACACCGTAATTCCAGAAGTACTCTTGACTGTCAGCTTCGAAGATGACATTGACCTCTGTTCATGTCGACATTGAGTCACCATAATCCTCCTTCGGCATTCCAGAGGAATCGACCTGCTTCACGGGTACGCCAGCCATGGACTGTCCTCAGGCTGCTGATCCATCTTGCATCTCGACATCATCCATATCTAAGGACGAAAAGTCTAGTGCGGGTATAAATGACATAGCTAGGGTTCGAAACGCGTGTAATCCACTTGAACGAGTAGGAAGTAACGACTCGGAAGTTTGAGTATAGGGCCGGCTTTCTTGGACGAGAGAAATAGAATTTCATCATACTTAACATGCATCACACATTCTACACTTCCACTCGCATTTCTTTACCGTTTCGTGGCCAACAGCTCTTCAGGCGGTCGCTCAAGTTTACGTCTGATAAGCTCATATTCTATTGCGGGAATCCGCGTATGACATTTCAGACGCTGGCAGTCCGAAAACCAACATGTCGACAGAACTTCCTCTCGAACTGTGGCAACTCGTTTCGTGCTTCCTGGACATATACGACTTGCGACGGCTACTCCTCGTGAACCGTAATCTGTATTATATATTACGAGGATTATGCTACAAGACAACATGCATTGGCCCACCACCCTCATTTACTCCGGAAGCAAGCAACATTCTTCGCGCTCCGTGAGTACTGGTGTAGTTCTGCTGTTCATTGAGACGGTGGCCAGCTAATATAAGTCTCATAGTAAACATCTGCAGTCTTTAGTTGCGCAGTGGACAACGCACTTGCTGTTTACGTGTGACAAGAAATCCCGCCGTCCTCGCCAGTCAAAGTTATCCCGCGTCGTCAACGTCATTCGACACCTCAGTCTCAAGAAGAAACAAAGTGAAGACGTCGCTAAGCTGTTGGATCGTTTCTCAGCTACAGTCCCAGCGCTATCCTCGGTCATCTCGCTTACTCTTGACATCGATCCCGCTCAGGATATGTATTTTCCTCAACGGCTAAAGCTTTTACACATCTCATATCCTGTGTTGGCCGAAAATCTACGTTCACTAGGCTTGCTGAACCCAACCGTCGAACACATCTCCTCTCTCCTCCCAAATCTCACGCTTAAACGACTGGAGTCGTTCGCTATATCCATGGCACACTCGAGGCAGTCTTACAACCCCGATGCTTTCGTATTGCACGACGGCCTGGTTCGTTTCCTCACCACTCATCGTTCCACCATTCGAAATCTGCTCATAAACCTTGGATTATGTATGGCCTATTCTCAGCTACTTAGCAGCCTCCCTCATTTCCCCGGCCTACGGAAATTCGTTCTTGTTCAACGTAATATGCCAGTAATGGTGCCACTAAATACGTTCGAGGGGCACTTTGATTTCCTTCAGAAGCACCGTTTGCATCTTAAACATCTCGAAATTGCGATGGACCCATGGGAGTCCGAGCTCTATCCCTCCACTTCTGAGTGGTTTACCCAGCCATGGCAACTGATCCAGTACCCGGATCTCAGTGTGTTGTCGCTGAATATCTATGATAATGAATGGACTAAAGACACGGACATACAATCGACAGCGCTTTTTCAGCACCATATTCATCAGCTTACGACCCTTGATTTTCATCAGCAGGATTTCACTGATGCAGAACTGTCAACATTTATCATGGCTCTCGCACCATCTCAGCTTCAGAAGCTCTCCCTCGCTGTTGCATCCCTTTCAGTAGAAAACTTCCGTCTGCTATCAGAGGAACTGCCCAAACTCTTGTTACTCATATTCATACAGAGCGATCCTCAAATTGGCCACAACATGGCGAAAAGCACGATTCCGGCTTCCTTCAAACATAAAATGTTTCTAGTAAGTGTTGACTTCCAAGTGACTATTACCAATTAGAACTTTCATTCTCTGACATTGTTCTAATAGTTAGCTAAGGGCATGCAGTCGGTGGATTTCTCCGAGTGGGGGTTGCACACTTTGTCCATATCGTATCGGTTCGGACAACCCCCAGATCATAATCTGTTACGAGCCGCTATCTTTACTGCGATACCGAGACTTCAGTATATAGATGAAGTACACCGAGCGGTATATGCTAGCTATAAATGGGACGAAAAAGATTGGAAAACGGAAAGACCGCAGTAGTCAAGCTCGAGTGTGTTAATGGATCTGTTTATCTATATACTATTTTTGTTCATAGAATATTCATTCACCAGCATTTAACGCTCGTTACAAAAACAGAGTCAATACTCATGTATGTGTATTGATTTTGAAACTTGAAAGCAGCTTCAGCTGCAATTCAGACCAAATTCGGACATTGACGCGTCCAAGACGCGTTGCCAGCGCGTGTGGATAGGCACGTGATTCGAGGAGAAACAGACGCTGTTATTCCAGAAGTGCTCTTGACTGTCAACGTCGACGACGGCGTTGCTCGCTGTTCATGTCGACTTTGAATCATCATAATCCTCCCTCGGCGTTCCAGAGGAATCGGCCTGCTTCGCGGCGTACTGCCAGTTCCTACGATGTCCGGCTTTACGAAACTACCCCACTTCAACACCACCACCGGAGTACGTCGTCGTCGGCGTTGCCATTCGCCAGGACCCATGCTTTTGCGCGCCCTGTGTCTCCTGTGACTCCTCCATCTACAGCTACCAGCGATCCTCGCTTTTCTCGCTTGTTCTCGACTGTACTCGGCTCCCCGTTTCTCACCACTACTTCTGAGCACATATCTCCACTCGAGATGGACAATATTGGCGGTATTACCCAACATGGGCCTGCTAGACCCGCCTCACCAGCTCTCACGGCTGACTTCTCTATCATTGATGTGGACGACGATGCTGAGCCACAGCCATTCATTCCTGGCAGCTACCCAACTCGATTTCTATCGACATCCATGGCGAGCTTAAGTTTCTCTCGGGGGCGTACCAACGCGAGCAACACAAATTGGAATTTACACAGCCAAAGCGGTCGCCACCACTCTCCAACTCAGTCATCGCTCAAATCATTCATCCCGCGTCTATGGGAAGCTATATCATCGCCTTCAAGGGGTATCCTTAGTTTTTCAACCTCAACTACCTCGCCTCCTTCTTCGAGGTCTTCTTCCAGAACCGCGTCTCCCTCTGCTTCCCCTCGGCCTCGTGTCAATCAATCATGGTACATCAACAACGGAACTAGAAGTGGCCGGAATTCGCCTGTTTACTGGAATACAGGATCGTCTCACAAAGGCAAAGGTAAGAACAAACTGCTCTCCTCGCGCAATGGAGAGCCGCAAGATAAAATTAACTATCTGGAACTACCTCCACTGGACGGGGAGGAGGGAGAACTCATTGACGATGAAGCATGTTTCATAGATTCTAGGGCAATTAATGGGATAGGTGAGTAGATTCTTCCCTTCGCTAACATACTTGCAATTTAATACGTAAAAAGACATTCTTTCGTTGCTTCCACCAGAGTTAGCTTTGCACGTACTGTCCCTCCTTTGTCCCCCACCCATTGCCACCCAATCCAACGCCTCCAGCGGTTCAGTTTCCTCGGGTAGAAGCAGTCTGCTTATCAACGAGTCTGCTTCCGGCCCCCACGAGGCGTTGCGCGCTCTTCTCTCGTGCCGACTCGTTTCGAGGTCTTGGTGCAGACTGGCCAGCGATAACGGGATATGGCGCATGCTATACCTGAGCAGATGGAATATCGATCTGCGGCGCGCTGCTAATTATGACATGCGCGCCCCAGGCCATATCCGACGAACGCTAGGTCGGACGTGGGACCTTGATCTCGTCGACCTCGGGCCAAAGGCCAAGCGCGTTTTGGGGCTGCCTACACCTGTCTGCGATGCTCCCATAATAACCGCGCCACTCCGCGTGGACTGGCGTCTGTTGTGCTGTGAGCGCTTGGAGCTAGACAAACGGTGGATTGGGGCGCGCCATGTTCCTATATCGGCAAGGCGTATGGGTGGCATCTACGATGTAAGTGACAGCGGATCGCCAGCCGAGACCGCATTCGAGCCAACGCGCACCCAGATACCTGGCCATTTTGACAGGTATGATACACTCTGACTTTCGTCCTTCGAGATACTGAAGACTATACCCTCTTTTTAGCGTGTATTGCCTCGAGTTCGATTCGCGACGTATCATTACCGGCTCGCGTGACCGCACTATCAAGATATGGAGTTTGCAGACTGGAAAGCTACTCGGGACGCTTGTGGGCGTACACCGCGGGAGCGTGCTATGTCTCAAATTCGAAAAAGACTGGGATCGTGATTGGGAGTATGATTCCCTGGAAGAAGCGGACAGTGCTGATGGGGGCACAAATGCCTCATCACAGCTTGATAGCGCAGATCACGGGCAATCCTCTAGTCAGGAAGGACGTCGGATGGTCAAGAGAGGCTTCATGGTCAGCGGAAGCAGTGACTGCTCCGTCTGCGTCTGGGATCTCCACCTTGGTGCCTCTCTTGACCAAGACGACAACGTCAGTCTGGAGGATGCCCAACTCGGACGATCTGTGGAGGAAAGTGACAGGGAGGTTACTGGTGAGGTGAGGCAAATTCTGAAGGGGCACGTCGGTGGTGTCCTAGATCTCAGGATCGACAAGCAATGGATAGTAAGCAGGTATGTATGCTTTACCCTCCGTATCTTGGTAGCAGGAATCTCATACCATTCTACATCATAGCTCTAAGGATGCCGTGATACGCATATGGGATCGCAAAACGTTGGAACTTCATCGCACTCTGCGCGGTCATGAAGGCCCTGTAAACGCCGTTGGTTTGCAGAGTGGCAAAGTGGTACGTAAAGGGGATGATCTTCGCCCCACTCGCTTTCTCATATCATTTATAGGTCAGTGCCAGTGGTGACGGTAAGATGATCTTGTGGGATATCGAGAGCGGGGAGCGCCTCCGCACATTTGAAGGTCACGATCGCGGTCTTGCTTGCATTGAGTTCAAGGTAACTTGGTGTTAATATCAGTGTGTACCACCCGCTTAATTTCTTCGCTTTATCCAGGACGACCTCATAGTCTCGGGATCGAACGACTGCAAAATTAAAGTGTGGAGCGCATCGACAGGTGACTGTCTACGCACACTCGCGGGTCACAGAGCACTCGTTCGTGCCTTGTCCTTTGACCCACGCAATGGACGCCTTGTCAGCGCAAGTTATGACAAAACCATCAAACTATGGGACCTTAGTAGCGGTAAGCCCCAACCATCCGTCTCTATTTGCTTACTTAGTCGGCGTCACTCTTTCCACTCCAGGTAAACTCATACGAGAGTTCAAAGACACGCATACTAGCCATATATTCGATGTCAAATTTGATATTTGTCGCATCGTCAGGTGGGTCCCTCAGCGCTACTTGTCCTATTGATCTTGCTTAAATGAAGGAATTTTGAATAGCACCTCGCATGACCAAATAATTACGGTTTTGGACTTCTCCGTGGACTTGGACACGTCTCTGTTCGTCTAACCTCAGTCCTGTTTGTGCCCTTTGTATTCGGTCGCCTTTTTCAACTTTTCTTGTTGTCATGTTCCCCTCCACAATTTCCATATATATAGTTTATTCCCTTCCAGTAATTATATTCCCCCTTCACACTTCATGTTCTATATTTTTCTCGCATTTCCCCTTATGGCGTATTTTGCCATAATCAAAGACAGCGAAGTTCCCGGCGTCTTCATATCCGTCAATTTTTGCCACACATATATTCATAGTTATAGTTTAGGTATCCGCTTTTCTTGACGGATTGTTATCTGTATATCTCCCTTTCCGAACCTAGGCTTTTGGTGGACCTTTTCTGTACATTTAGGAAACCCATGTATCAAATATGTTATTCCTCTTGTTTTTGTAGGTTTTTTTGCTAGCAACGGATCAGGCATCTATCATCACCCTGTTTTTCCCTGCTCGAGATTGCTCAAGTTATGCGGCGGGACTGGGTACATACGACACCTGGGCCTTGGTGTGCCCGATTTAACTATTAAGTAGGAGCCGTGAACGCGGAATCAGGCGAAACGCGCCGTTGGTATCGGAGGTAAGATCTAATAGTCTCGAGAGCAAAAACTTCCTGACAGATGTAGAATGTGATGCGGTACCGAAATCTGCTCCCTGAGATTGAATGTGTCAGTTTCTTCTCTTGCTATGTTTCCCGAGAAGCGGGGAACATTTGCAGTGTTCACCTCGACCTGAACGGATCATTGACTCGGAGACCACCTAAATGGCGGGTGGGCTATAAATAACTTGGTATAACTTTCATTATGTCCGGCGACATGGGCACCCTTTAAACTAGACGATTGGTAACGTTGAGTTGCGTGCTGGGTACGTTCAAATGCTTCGTAAATGTAGGAGATCGCAGCTTTCACCAATGCACATATCATAGGATCACATATACACACATCAGCTGTGTTTTGCACTGGACAGTGCTATGTTAGTTGATTGAACACAAGTAGATCACGTCAAGAATAATCAGAGCGTTAGAAGTATTCAGGGTGTGCAACAAGGCGCTGGTGGTGGGGTTCCATTGTTCAAAGAGAAGATGTGACGAACGAAAGCATGTAGAGTAGTATGTAGAGTATCTAGTCGTGTGATTACTTGGAATGTTAATATACGTACGATAACATGATGTGCAAACTCATAGCAAATGGATAAGTGGTTTTCAATAAACGCTAGCTGGTGTACAAGAGGTTTCAGCGGCCTTCGTGGCACTCGGGATGTATGGATGGATCCACAGCTGCTAAATAGGCATCAAGCGCATTGACGAAAGGAGCATATAGAGTGCTACCATTTTCGACGTAGCATGCTATGGCAGAAGGGACCTAGGGAACACATCGAATTAGACTCGATAAATTAGAAGACCGAGGAGACGGGAGGCTCACAGACTGCCCGGGATTCTTGACCCAATGATAGATTTCATTGCAGTCCGTTCGTAGTCGTGCCCATATCGACAGAAATATACTCAAGCCAGATTCTGAACTAAGCAGCTGGTCGAGTAGAAACGATGATAGCATGGTTTGTGTGGCAGCTATCGGATCGCTGCGATCCTGGCGCAGCTGGGCTGCATATTGAACGTGAGCGACCTCGTTTCTCTTGCCTGCAAAAATAAGCGGGCATCACGTCGTAAATACAAGGGGCTTCGCTAACAAAACAACACCAAGATTACTTACGATCAGCGTGTTCATACGCCCTGCCGATATTTGTCAAGTCCCCGTCTAATGCCTTGAACACAACGTCAGGTGGATTGTCATGAGGTTTCGAAGCATTGCTTACGATTGGTCTCCTTGTGAGCCTCGACCGGCCAGTGGTTCTACCTGCAGAAGACACCAGGCGGGATGAGGTAAAAACCAAATGGGCTACGTCTGTATTTGATATTTCGGTCGTCTGGAGGGAAAGGTAAATCAGAAATGTCATTCGAATACAGAAAGCATGGGTATTATATTACCGTGGTAAATAAACTTGAAGGGAGGTGTCATTAGCTCCTTGGGTCAGTGCAACGTGCAAGGAAGTGGGCACTTACCATTGAATGTGAGTTGCTAATTCTGAAAGCCTCTGGGACAATTCCCCCATTTCTTTCTGACCGCTGACTGCATGTCGATCTGCTATCTTGGTGAACTCGGTCATAAAGGCGACTAGCTGGGCGCTCAATTTGGATATAAGGTCTGTCAACGTCCTGGTGGCTGCAGCGTAATCAGCAGATAGCTATATTGGGTAATGATGTTATTAACTTGGAAGAGTCGGCAAAGCTGATAGAAACATACTGCCATATACGACTTGAGCATTTGTATATTTTCATTGTGATAACTGGATCGTCCCGATCTTCCATCGAAATTCCGCGCTGCCATTGGCAAGACCGCAGTACAGAAGACTTCTTAGCACAGTGAGTCACCCAAGAAGCAAATATGCGATGGGAATGCCTCACGCTTCAACCGTCCGGATATAACCCCAGAGTTCGTGCGAAATTGCCAGAGTAACCCAGTGAAGTCCTAAAGAGTCACATCAGTTATCGGCGCTGTTCGAAGACGTTAGGAGCGCACCTGGCGTATTGAATCCCATCTTGGCTTGAGCGGTGCGTTCAACCTCATAAGATCGATAGTGTGCATCTGCTTGGTAATGGAGTCGAATTTATGCATCATCGAGCTCATGGCGGTGGCGAGCTTGTCGCAGGCGTCACTCATGTCGTTCTGGACATCTGGAGAGTTAAACGTCTGGACGGCCTCGGCGTATGAGATGGGCCTTGGATCCGAATAGTAGGATGCCATTGCGTAGATTGAAATTGAAAATTGCGTAGACTCAAACATGAGTCTTCGTTACTTATATAGTCTGTTGAATTTCCGGACGGGCGGGAAATTCGAGGTCAAAGACAAGCATCTATTTTGGATCTAGGGGGGGCATTCCGAGCCGGCATCAACGCCTGCTTTTTTGTCGCCAAAGGTCTACAAGTAAGTATCGTGTGGGTGCGGTGGTGGAGGCCGATGATTTTGCACAGGTAGACGTAGTGAGCGCTAAAGCCGCAAATGAAATCATACGGTGGTATAATGCTGTGAACATAGAATTGAGGCTCCTGTCGGATGGAATGCTGGCCTAAGAAGGCAAAATCATACCGCCGTTGGAATTGATCATGGCAAATCTTCTCATGTTGTCCGCGCTTTCATCCCCGACGATGTCATTCGCCCATGCTGACCTCGACGTAGAGGACTGACTGCTCTGCTGCATATCATTGTGTCAGGATTTCAACGGCTGTGTCAGAAACTCGCTGTACCTAAACTCTATTCTCCCCACGTCATTCCGATCATGATCTAGGATAGATAGAGCCAAGCCACGATGTCGAACATGTAGCGTAGGCGGACATTTCTGGAGCAGGTTTGGACTACCTAAGAGATTAGACTAAAGTATTCTCACTAAGCAGTACCCCATCCTTCACGTACGTGGCCGGTAAATCTCGCTAAGACGCAATAGTTTGTTGCCTTTTCTACCCTTCAGATCCATGTCTGCAGTCCCGCGAGAAGTTGCGCCGATTTACAGCAAGGTCCCGCTACGCGACGACACGCGAAGTCGAATATGCGACATGCTGTCACGGCCGTCTTTCAAGTTGTACGTTCCGTCAACTCCAAGTGTGTTAAGCGGCAGAGAACCCGTGTCAATACGGGATATCAGGAAAATCAGAGGCGGAATCCGGCGAAGACGCCAGTGGAGGCGTCATTGATGTGGTGGAGGAAGAATGAGAGCATAGCCTCCCAGGACCGGGAGACAAATATATGCGACTGTTGTGGACAAAACCGAGGTCAAAACTTGGTCAAGAACAAATTGAAAATTATGATTTGCTTACATCAACCATTACAATCAAATCAAAGAAAGAAAATGAGCATTGCCTGGCCTGGCCTTGATCTACACCGAAGCACAGACTCGTATGATTGATTGACGATCTCTCAGGATATCATCACCATTTTATCTTATCGAACCTTGGATTATAATAGCCTGGGAGTAGTGCACATTGCACAAGTACATATACACCCATGACATGCGTCCTTTTCTCCTTTTTCGAGCACAGATAAGAGGACGCGTTATAACTCCTCGGAGATCTATTGACAAATTAGCCCCAGAAATTCCAGAATATTTCCCTCAAACTACATGCCTGAGGACAGGCGGCTTGTGACTACATAGAACTGCCACCAATGCTGAGATCGGACATCAGCATCGAGCGGAACAATTCAGGAGAAAGGTCTCACTCCGATATCTAGAGATGGCGAATGCACGCCCTGTCTAAACCTACTCGAGAAACAAGCTGAATAATTGATTAATTGTGCATCAACATGTTTTGGAGTGAAGCATCACACATGTTCAAGCAAGATGGCAAAGCGTTTCCCGCGTCGCAGGTAATCGTGGACAATGAAATCAAACAGAAATACGAAGACCGTCGAGCGCGACTGCCAACGTGTGGCCCAGTTGGGCAGGGAACGCTGATGTACCTCTGGGGATAGAAGGAATCAGAAGCAGATAGATATCATATGTACATTAGGCAGCAATGTGCGGCTGGACCTCACACAGGACATATATATGTATACCTCTGGCCTAACTCTGTTTATTTCATCACTGGCATGTCCACGGATTTGGAACTCAAGTCAAATTTCGGTGTGAGCGTTTGCAACACGTGGAGGTTACGATGACGTTCGACGTTTGAGGTCGTGAAATTGTAAGTAGGCATGGGGTATCAATACTTGAGGGATACTGTTGCCCTGTCTGCGTGACAATATTAGCCACGCTCAACGATATCGCCCATTCGTTAGGTTCGAGCCACTTTAACGAAACAAGGACTTGCTAATCTGCATTTACCGGTACGACCGGGAAATGCATGGCTGTCACCCATACCTTGCACTTGCGACCAGAAGGATTTAAATGTGTCGGATGATATGTTCTGAACATACACGAGGTCAGTAGGGTTCAACGGTCACAAGAAGAATATGCTGTCCATGGAAATTCGGGTCGGCTTCGAGAGGGTTCAGTGCAACAATCACCCAAGCCGTGACTTCTTATCTCCAGAAAGGTTACATCGCCGTTACATCATGCACGAAGAAGTATGCGACTATGTGTCCGCGGTGGGATTGGATAATTATCTCGATGAGGATTGAGGGCGAACTGTGGAAGAGGGACACCGGACCTTGTACTAAATCAGAGCTGGATTCGTTGACACTCAGAAGCGCATGACAATGAGCGTAATATCATCGTCTGGTGGTTTCACAGTTTTCACTGTGTCGAGAAGATATCTCGCTAGATCTTCGACCCCATCAGTCACTAAACCTTCCAACGCGATATTGACAGCTTCTTCACTGGAAATCAAGTCCCATAAACCGTCTGTAGCCAGGATAACGAGGTGGCCCTTGCGCAATTGACAAGTTCCTGTTTCCGGGATGGGGGTGATATAAGGCGGAGACTTGTAGGAATGAAAAAGCGGAGCGTATTGACAATTCATAGGAATTTTCCCCTGCCTTTCGATGGCTGAGAGCGTGTCAATGTATTTTCTGTGTTGTCCGAAAGGTCCGTTTGGAAGCTTATAATACCCATCGCCAAAGCCTTCATTGTGAGCATTTGTAAGTCATGATAGAGGGATATAATGTAATTACGAACCTCGTGTACACATCAAGCGTCCAAATAGACGGCCGTCGACAATCATATGTTCTTCGTTTGGGTGCTCTCTCATGAGGCGCTCGCGTTCTGATGGCGACTTGGTATTCAAGTCCTCTGTCTGGAGTAAGATTGTGGCGCGTTCACGACTAGGATCGCAGATAACCATGCGGCCGTCTCCCGCGTTAGCATACGCCGAATGGATACTTTCTGTATCAATGTCCAGTATCAAAGCTGTGCTCCCTGCCTTGATTAAATGAGCATGTTGCATCCAGTCGTTCGATTTTCGGCGTATGATTGAGTGATCTTGTCTGAAAGTATGAAGTATTGATTCATCCAACTCCTTGAATTGACGGACGTGCTCTTCGCTGCTCCGAGAATGCTGGAGGAGGCGCAGAGGCAGTTCTGTACTGATGTAATGCGCAGTCTCCCACCCGCCATGACCTACTCAAGGGGAAATCTTCATCAGCGTTCATTTTAAAAGAGACACGATAAATGAAGTCGGGGCGCCTAATGGGGCGGTCAGAGCCAACGTACCATCGTACAAACCGATAATCAAGCGGTTTTGTTTAACGTCGTAATCCACCGAGAACCTATCCTCAATGGGACGATCTGTTGGCTGGAATTGTGCGACGTCGATTATGATACCAGGTGGGTGAGTGGAAATCTTCGGTGTTGTGATTTGGCCGACAACATTTTCCATGGGGACTGTGGGCGGTACTCTTTACACTTGCAAAGCAAGTTCAGCGTAGTTACGCTACGCAAAATAAGTCTGCGCACTCACCTTGGAAGGGGTTAAATTCCACGCAAAGTTACTTTCGTACAGGAATGTAATGTTGATAGGAGCTTGCAATGCAGCTGCTACTCAGGAGAGCAGCTTGAAGTATCCTCCTGTGAGGGAAGGTTCTATGTCAGTGTAAGGATGAGCAAGCAAAAAAAGACCTGAGTTACAATTTTGTCATTGACTGGCTTTGAGATGAACCAAAGATGAACCACCATGATTTCAGGTACAGTGTAGTGGTGGCGGTGTAAAGCTTTACGTAACTCAGGGAGTACTCAAGTTCAGGGAGAGTGTTTACGTTGTGCATACCAGCCTTGTGTCTCGCATTTTGAATTTTCAATCTTAATTAAAGGAGATTTGTTCCAGGTTACTGTATATTGAATTTAAGTTGTGTGTTTTTTAATTGCATGAAATCTAAATGATATAAGGACATACGGTGTCACGTGTTTCATTAACGCGCGTCTAATCGCGACAAATTGACGCGTCTCCTCTTCATCTGTCTATCGTTTTCACTGTTCGTTACATGATCTTTGATTTTAAAACGTGGTATTCCTGTACAAACCTGTCCCAAAACTTGTCCTCTCTGTTTATATTTCTCGTCGCGAACTAATCACAAACGTCATGTAAGTAGCCCGCCTCCTTGTTGTACAACTCCGATTTCAGAATCTCGAAGCTCTTTATGTCGTATAAAGTGACATATTTCAACACATGCTTTACCCAGAATATTCTACAAGAGTCTAAACATACAAATCAGACGGAAAAGGCTATAGCATGCATTCGTCATAGGGGATTCTAAGGTGAATAAATGAGTGTCAAATTATATTTCTCCTCATGCGTTTGCTTATCGACATTCCGAGCCATCCAATGACGTGCAACTCGACTTGCGTATACATCATAATCACATAGCAAACGCAAGTACATGCAGGCCGGACGAACATATATATTATGCGGGCAAGACGTATCATGCAGAAGGTATAAAAGCTGCAATGTTGCACCCATGCCTATCTCAATTAGCAACAGAGGGTAGCGACCGAGATTACTGCCCATCGCTGACCAACTGACCGAATAATCTTTTGTTGCTGTCACTAGCAAACTACGTGTCCTGGAAGACTCAGTACTCAGGACCAACTTGAAAAGTCCCTCCCTTCCAGCTACGGTCTATTGAAAAATTGAATTATATAAACTAATTCAAATCGTATTTATACATATTACGTCTTTGGAGGTTACCTTCGAGTTCGACGTAAAACAATCACTCAGGCTCCCCTGCTGCTCACTGTGCTTTTGACCTAGGATTGAGATATTGCAGCCTTTCCAATGCCTTTTTCCCCGCAACAGGCGCCTCGGACCCTATATAATCATTGTTGTAGTGGCTGTGCGTAAGTGATCTGCCACAACAACGTGAACGCGACGCGACTTGTCACACACCTCCATGTCCGATACAACCTCTCCTGCGCCACGACGCTCGCAGAGAGATAGGAAGGCCGTCCAGCCGTTCATCTCAGGTACTTTATTCTCCCAGAACCCAATAAATGCGGGGTGCTCACGTATTTATCAGCGGCTTCCGCCTCCGCCACTAGAAAGCGTAAACGCAACAACAACAGCGACACCGAGAACGACGCGCCTGATCCTGCCCACGCGCCTGCCCCGGATGTTCCGGAAAGTGACGAGCAGGACGAGGAAGGGGAGGAAGAAGAAGCTTTTGTGGCTCCCAAAGCTAAAAGCGCGTCTGCTCGGAAATCCAGGCACAAAGCCTCTCCGAAGCCAAAAACGACGTCCCCGACCAAGAAACCTCGTGCAGAAAAGTCAGCGGAACTTAAACTACCCAAGGCTACAGCGCGTAGAGGCAGGAAGCCTAAAGAAGGCGTAAACCCCTACGATGCAGATCAAGTGGCTAAAGACACGAAAATTTCTGCCGACAACCCACTTTTCAGTGAGTGACCAACGTTTTTCCTCGTGTTTCCCCTGCTAAACTTTGAGTGTCAGATGCCATTATGAACCCTGCTTCTCCTTTGCAATCTAGCGCCGAAGATTTCCTTGAATCCCTGCAAAATTCTCCTGAATCCACCCTCGCTGAACTCATCAACCTTGTCCTCCGCTCATGTGGATCAAATGACTCCGTAGACGCTGACCAGGCTGTTGATTTCGACGGTATCGTCAGTACCCTTGATGACTTCACTGAATCATTGAAACAGGTGTGGCCTCTACGACTTTTACATAACCCGACATATTGCTGATAATTCTCCAGGAAAACTCCCCTGTATACCCACTAACTTCCAAGTTACCTGTATTCAAACGGTTCCGCAAGTCGCTCTCCGAATGGATAGAGCGCCTTGTCATCTCCTCTGCTGATTTGGGGGCTCTATATTCCACTCAGATGATGGAAACTTTGCAGCAGTGGGTTGTATCCATGTCTTCATCACAGATTCGAAGTTTTCGCCACACTGCCACTGTAATTGCACTTGAGGCAGAAACAGCTCTTTGTGACGTGGCCGCAGCTGTCGATAAGGAAGCCGAGGTCGTTGCACGCCAACGAGAGGGCGAGAAAAAGCGAAAGACTGGACGGGGACCAAATGCTCGCCTGAAAGAACTCGAGCAGAAGGCTCAGGCGATCAAGCGGAGACAAACCAAACTCAAAGCATATATCAAGGAGTTTGTTGATGGGTATGTTGTACCCAGGGTCCACATGATCATATTCTGTCTGACTGATTATCTCGACAGTGTATTCGTCCACCGCTTCCGAGATCTTGACCCCAACATTCGAGCCGAATGTGTGCGCGCCATTGGATTATGGCTCAAAAAATATCCTGATTACTTCTTGGATGCTCATTATCTACGCTATGTTGGATGGGTGTTGTCCGACTCAAATAACCACGTACGCCTAGAGGCCGTCAAAGCCCTGTCTGGAGTCTACGATCAAGCTGAGTATATACCCTCCCTCACGCACTTCACGGAACGATTCAAGTCTCGCCTGCTGGAGATGGCGACATCTGATGTAGACCTTTCAATACGAGTCGCCGTCATACATGTGCTCGGCGCTATCGAAGGTCATTTCCCCCTCGAGGACGAGGAAAAGGAGAAGCTTTGTTTGCTCCTTTTCGACGAAGAGAATCGCGTCCGGCGGGCCGTCAGTCCCTTTGTCCACGCTGTCTGGGAAGAGGACGTTGACGCTCAGCTGAGCGCCCAACGCAAGCCCACCGACAAGGACAAGGAACGCATCGGTTTCAAGGTCTTTGCCAAGCTATTCGTCAAATGGGGGAAAGCGCTGGACACTCTTGCGGGCGACGCGGACGAATCAGAACTGGGCGATGATGCACCGCACAATGAAGAGGACGCTGTGAGTAGCCAGTCGAGGCTAGCCAACAGACGTAGGGAGGTAATTGCACTCGTGACAGATCAAAAACTTGGTCGTGTGGCGCTTGCGGTTGAGGCGCTCTGGACGGAACTCGAGTCGATCGGCGACTGGGAGGCGCTCCTGGAACTGCTCCTTCTGGATCATTCAGTACCTGAAGACGAGAGTCAACCCGAAGTGGCACAACTTGCACAACCTGCACGGGGTAGAACGAATGGTAAGAAACACAATGACGAGTCCGTCGGCGAGGCTTGGAGACTAGAGGAGGTGGAAGAGAATGTCCTTCTCGAGGTCCTGGTAGCTACCCTTCGGCTAGCCAAAGAAGAGTCTACTGGCGGCAAGAAGGTTTGTTCATAGCATATATTCACATTATCATCGACAGCTTACAATTCACTTAGGGGGAAGAGGAGAACGTCTCCAACAACATCACACGAGAGTTGATCAAGGGCCTTCCCCGGCTGTTCATCAAACACCAATCAGATCAAGTGCGAATTGCAGAAGTGCTGGTCATCCCGACTTTGATGAACTTGGATCTGTATCTGGAGATGCGCATGATCGCTGTAGGCCCTCTCTTACCTCCTGCGACAACACATTCTAACGTCTTCGTACCTTCGAATAGGCATACACCGCACTCTGGGACGATGTCACCAAACAATTTATGTCCCATTCCTCAACGAAGGTCCTCGCCCATGCAATGACGGCGATTCGCTACTTCATGGAGGCGACGAGTTTGTCAAACGCCAATAGCACTAAGATCCTTGAACTCGAGGATGAGCTTTCGACGCAGCTGCGTGATACTATTGCTGGGCGCGACGAAATCGAGGTAGCTTCATTCTCAGAAGACGAGGTACTGGCGCTGAGTGCTTGGTGCACTCGCCTGGCCGTTCTGGCTGGTACCCGCAACATGACCGCATGGACCGAAGAGGACGAGGGCGGTAAACAAAGCAGTGCATGGGATATTGTGAATGCTCTTGTTGAGAGAGGTAGGCTTGGGTACAAGAACGAGGAAATGGTACGCGCCACCTTTTTTTTCTGCCAATCTATGTATTCGCCGCATATTTAACTGACATACAAATGGGAATAGATGATCGAACAAGCTCTCCATGTTCTTATGTTGCATATTCTATGGAAGACGAAAGGTTTGGTGGCAGATAACGACCCTACGCCTGAAGATATTCGGTCCAAGGAAGTCCTTCAGGAGCAACGGGAAACCCTCCTGGAGAAACTGGTAGAATACGCTGTAGGAACGCAATCAAATACCGTGGAAGGTGTCAAACGAGCGGTGCGTCCCAAATATACGTACATATACCTGAAAGGCATTCTGACTTAATTACTAGGCCTTCAAACATCTCCTCGACCTTCATGTCCTATTCTCGTCCTCCAATGCCGTTTCACCTGACGGCAACCCGTTACCTATCTCTTCACTTGCTCTCACGTTAGATGACGAGGTACAGTACCGTTGCGCAGGCTACGTACAAGCCGAAATCGAACGGTATGCCGAATTCCTCGATGAGGAAGAGGAGGACGAGGACGAGTCAGACAAAAGTGACGCTGAAGAGGACAGCGAAGACGCAGATGGTAACAAAGCCCCAAAGCCGACTAAGGCTAAGAAGACTAAGAAATCGCCTAAAGAAGGTTCGTCATTCCTGGTTTATATCCAGTGCTAAAGCACTCAATAACCCCCCGTAGCTGAATCAAATACCCGGGATTTGTTGGAAAGAGAATACCTCTTCATTGACGTTATCTCGACATTCCTTCGCGCAATGCGTTGTAGTGCTATCCATATCCACCATGGCGCTGTTATTCTTGCTCATTATGGACGTCTCGAACTGGCCTTTGATGCCTGCTCGAGGGTCGTGGTTGATGTTCTTCGAGAAGAAAAGGTAATGAAGGAGAACCCTCAAGTAATTGTTGCTACCCTTACCCAAGCTATCAAAGAGGTATTTGTTATCGTTAAATGTGCAAATATACGTACTAACATGTCGTATGTGCCAGGCCTATACCCTTGTCCTCGACGGCATCGTCCGCAATGAAGGAAACGCAGTACAACTCGCCAAACTTCTATCTAATTGCTTCATTGTGCGCGGAAACCAACTAGCCGTTGTCCGTCGTTTGCCTAGCCAATATGTCATTCAAATTCAAACCAACTTGCTCACGTGGATCAGCAAAAAAATCGCAGGTTACGAAGCTAACAAAAACAAGACATCTCTAAAGCATGCTATTGCATTCTTTAAAGTGCTTATACCCCTTCTTAGTGCCATTGACAGCCGGGATGCCTTGAATATGTACGTTTCTTTCCTAATCTCATGTCACATGTTGCCTAATTCAATTATCCTTGCAGCAAAGCTCATATGGACCAAACACTTGCGGAGGCCAAAGTAAACATTTCCGTAACATCCAAAGCATGGGAACCTCAGCGGGCCTATGAGAAACGACTGGGAGCAATTATGGCGAAGGAAAATCGTGCGTTTCTCTAAGCGCCTTCTGATTTCCGCATCTGACTCTTGTTTTAGCCCAAATGCCAAAGGCAAAAAGAGGCCGCAAGAAGGCAGCGGTGGCCGGAGCTTCGAGTGGCGAGGAAGAAAGCGAGGCCGAGAAAACTCACGATGAAGAGATACCAGAACGTCCCCGACCAAAACCGAGACCTCGACGAACCACGCGCGCAAACGCTGAGGCCGCTGCTGACAGCACTGGCGAAGAGGGGGGACCTGTCACTCCGAAAGCACGGCCCCGTGGAAAAGCAACTTATCGTCGCAAATCACCTTCGCAAGAAGTTGAACTGGCTGAAAATACGCTCTCTGTCTCTCCCTTACAATCTCTCACACCTTCCGAAGGTCGAGCTGAACCTGATGAACCTGAGGAAAATCAAGAGCCCGAAGAGTCTACTGAGAATGTAGTAACCCCAAAGTCTACACTCAAGCGCCCCCGACCGGATGCCGACGACGATGTTCCGGATGCAATGAATGGTATTGCCGACGCACAAGAGGAAGAAGGAACTCCTGAAATTCAGGTTAGAAGAAAGCGAATCCGTCATTAATCTTTTGGTTGCCTCTTTCTTTATCTTTTATTTTTAAGTTTCCATGCTTTGCTTCTTTTATAACTTGCCTAAGTTTCTGGGTTTCGTACTTAGTCCGTGCTTTCATTGTATGTCGTATTTGTATCCAGTAGTGTAATCAGGCAGATGCCTGTAATACCATTTTCCAAAATTTAGAGTCATGGCAAAAGGTGTGGATATAGAAAGCAATTGAATCTGGATGTGATTGCTTAAATAAAATAAAATAGATTCATTAAGTGGGGTGTAGTAAGTGTCCTCAATCTGTAGATGATAGCATGTCAATTGTGGCTAACACTGCGTTGCGCTGTAAATTTGTGGATGAGTCGGGTGTTGCTTTTATGGGAGGTAAATAACTTACATCGACGGCCATAGCGTTGTAGGCTTCAGCCAGGGTAGAGTCTCCGGGTAAGGATGATCGTCTGAATGTCATTGATGCAGGTGTGTCAGGTGGGCGAACTAAAGGAGGGAAAGCATGTTGTGAAGCTGAAGGAGCGGCAGATGATGGTCCAGACATGATATTAATAGTGTTAGAACGTGAACGACGCGGTCGTTCGGCGATCTTGATGCCCAGCATCGCATAAAGCTCGTCCTGGGCTTCGATCATAGCCCGGGTTTCGGATGTGGGGGTATAACCTGGGGATACAACCTTAAAAATCCAGCGTTAGATTCAGTGAGAGGTGAAAAATATGAATATTCATACAGAGGAACGGTTCAGAATATCTGTTGAAAGGTCTGGTGGGCGCCGCCTGGGTATCGTTGGTACGGGGGGTATTTTTTGTGGACGTCCCATTGGGCTCCGAGGTATGCCACCAAATGGATTCGAATTGCTGCCGAGTGAAGACAACTGGCTAAGCCGTTGACTAGGTGTGCGCAACCCAGCCTTCGATACTCGGATGCTGGACTTCCTTACAGCGGAGATACGGCTGGACCGTTTCGACGACAGGCTTTCCATCTTGTCAAGTTCATTGGCGGCATCTTCAGCGTGTTGCCAGGCTTCGTCGCGTTCAGCCTCCAGAGTTTGAACCTGATTCCGCAGAACCTGATTCTCTGCCACCTGCTTCAAGAAACTGGAATTGAGCTTGCGCAGGGCCATAGATAGTGCGCTACCCGTATGAACTAGGGTCAGGCGTTCGAGATGAGCCAGCTGGGCGTCGACACTATACAGTTCGTCTGCGAACTTGTCCAACATGACTGTCACATCCTTCAAATCTTCTACCATGCGCATTGCATATGCAGGTGCCTCTTCCTCTCCTCCATTCATATACATTGCTAACCCATCAAGAAGTGCTACACGCCTTCGCGCCCAAGACTTGTAACGATTCTTTACTTCCGTCCGCAGAGTTTCCAGGCGCTGTATCTCATCTGGAATATCGTTGTCGAGTATTTCAAGGCGTAATAAACGAATAGACGAGGCCTCTGCCGATTGTCGAATGGCTCGAGAAACAATAGCCTGTAGCTGCGCAGATGAAAATGTCCACTTGGCCGCCTCCATCGTATATCCTCTCCATTTAGGTGCTGGTGACTGAAATTTAGGAGAGAACGCAGGACTCGAATCTCTTTCGCGAATTGACTGCCCGACTGAAGATATTGAGCCCGAGCGATCCCGAAGAGAGGGAAATCCGTTCATTTGAATTTGACTCGGACGTCGAGGGCCTGCAGGCAAAGGCGGCCGCACCCGTGATCGTTGACTGATGATTGAATTTTCTCGGCCCAGTGCAGGTGTCCTCGACTCCAACTGTGGAGGCCACTCGCTTTGTGTTTGGGGAATCGTAGATGGGCCTGCAGTTGTTGAAGTCTGCGTAGGAAAGGTAAATGTATTGTTGGCAGGAAACTCGGTTGGCGTCTGGACATTGCTATGCGCAATTGCGTCGCTCACAGCTTGATAATATGGCGGCGGAGATCCCAGAGAAGTTGCTCGGAAAATATCCGAATCACGACCGAATACGTTGTTGTAAGTCAGAGACTTCTGCTCGTGTTGGGCGGTAATACTATTGGGAAAGCCCGCTGGTGGTAGTGCGGGATGACTTTCTGCTTGACTAGGCAACGAAGAAGCAGGAGATCCCTCTGCTGTTTCAGGGCCATTAACGGCAACAGTATGTTCGGACCCAGATGCAATGTTGTTTATGGTCAAGGCTGGCGGAAGTCGTACCCCACGGGGATTCGCACGAGCTTTTTGCGAGGGTGTGGGTGAAGGAGGAGGAATAAGAGGAGGAGGAGGGATGAGAGGGATAAATGATTGTACAGTCTCTATAATAGCAGGTGCGTCAGACTGAGGAGCAGGCGGGACTGGTATAGATACAGGTGGTATGGACGACGTGGAAGAAACAGATAACGAAACGAACGATGAGCCAGGAAGAGGCACTTGAGAAGGCGATGGAGACGGGGAGAGGGACGAGGGTGCCGCTGGAGAAGATGGGGGTAAGGGCGATGCAGGGATTGCTGGAAGAGATTTTTGGCGTCGAGAAGATGATTCCGAAGGAGTGTACATTGAGCTACTATCCGATCCTTGGCTTATGCTAGGTGCCAAACTTGACGCCCTGCTAAGTCTGGCACTAATTACGGAAACCCTGTTGGATTTAGAGATTGGCTCTGGACTTGCTGATCGAAAGGCCTCTGAACATATTTGCGGAACAACGGCGTTGCCGGAGGTGGAAGCTGAGTGCTCTTTCGGTAATGTACTCTCTTCGTGAGTGCTTGAAAGATCAACTAATCGTCGATTCGAAGCCGAGGGTGAATTAGATCTAGCGCCAATGCCAGTCATTTTTATCTTGTTGAGACTCGGCTGACGACCATGTTTGACAGTTGTTCCAGCCCTATTGAGCAGAATCTGCTGGGCGACACTTTGTGACCCGCCTCTAGGTAGCGTTGCAGACAGCGGTACTGTTGGCATTGGACCGATATCAGCTCCCTCCAATATCATCGATGGCATTGATGGAGAGCCAGAACCCCCGGTCAAAATAGGACTGAACATATTCGGCGTTTCCGGGAATTCCTGTGTTACATTACCACCACCTTCTTCTGATGGGCTCTCAGTTTCAAGCAGTTGCGGACTGACAGTGATATTGTAGGCAGTGGCATCCTTTGAATCGCGAATGACTTTGATGGGACTGGGAGCATTACCGGATCTCGCCCTGTTGAATATGGTGCTGACTGGAGGCGGCGCTAGCAGGTCAGTGATGGAGCTTGCTTTGGACGACGAGCTGTAGGCGCTGATTGGCGAAGACACCTTCGAAAAAAAAGTTAAATCGGTATATGAACTCCAAACATGAGAGAAAGGCCTCACTTGCGAAACGTTAGAGCTTTGTTCTGCAACACTCAGCAAAGAAGGTTGTCTTGAAAAATTACGTTCGCTTGGTCTTCGAGGCAGTGCCACGGGTTCACCTCGAGCTGAAAAAGAAAGGCATAAATAGAGTGTAGGTAACTCTGAAAGAATATTGCATACCTCCGCGAGGACTACCCGAGGGACTTCGTCCACCTACAGGCCTATGAGAATCGCGCCTCTCAGGAATTCTGTAAGGCAAAGGTGGTGACAATTGAGAGCTCGACTCTTCGCTTATGGGCGAAAATGCGGGGCGGTAACTCGAAGAAGGATTGATATCTGGTGAATCAGGCAGGGAATAGTAGTTCAGGACATCTTCGAGATTCTCCCCAATACGCACACCGCTCTCTGATGACGCAGACGGCGATAGTTGGTTCAGGTCGGGAGAATTGAGTTCTGAATCTAACGGGTAGGGTTGCAGGGCATCTTGATAGCCCTCTCGTAGACTTGCATGTTTTGAACTGTTGCCATCCTCGGATGATAGATATGCTAGCTTGGGGGTAGGAGGAAGGGGTAAAGGCGAGCGGGGAACAGCGAGCGGCTTACGAGGGTCGACTTCCGGAGTTGTAGGTTGTATGTAAGAGCTCATATCAAATTCCACACCTGGAGTGAGAAGTGTACTGACTGGCCGAGGTGAAGGAAGTGAAGGGGGTTGAGGCAAAGCTTTGATAGGCACATCACTTGCGCTTGACCTTCTGTCCACCATCTGCCCCCAGCTACTGTCCTTGGTTTCCCCTAGATTTCTGGGTTTCTTCGGCGGTTCATATAGCGATTCAGCGTTCGCGGGTATTGGGGGAGCATCTGGGCCAATTGAGAATCTATCTTTAGCATGAGGCGCGCCATAACTATGCTCTGCACGCGGGAGTGTAGTAGAATCTGACCGCGTGAGTCCAGCTGCACCACTTCGGTACCTAGATGATCTATTGTCCGAAGGGAGAATGAAGGAGTTGGACAGAAGGGCGCGAGCTAGAGTAGACCCAGAAACTGCTGACGACAACATGTCCTCTGCTGTTGAGACTGGAGTCCTATAAGACGAGGGTATATCTGTCGAACCGGGTCTTCCATGCCTTGGCTCTGCGGGAATAGTTATCGACTTGGGTTGCACTTTCTTCTGAGGGGTCGCTGGTTGATCCTGCAAATAATGTTAATATTCAATCACGCAGTTGCAAAGTAAACCTACGAGGCGATTGAATTCGTTGAAACCTGGTAACTTTCCGAAATGAGAAGGCTGAAGAGATTACAAACTCAGTTATAGTGAACCCGATATTAATGACGTAGAAAGAAGTGCTCACATTCATGGCCTGCAAATTCGCGATTACATCCTCTGAAGACGATTTAGTCGAAAAACTATCCGTATCGCGGCCATCTTCAAGCTGTGGGCTGGGAGCAGCTCTTTCCGTCGGAATTACCGGACTCGGCGCCTTCGATATAACCTCCTTCCCTTGCCCGCTGCCGCCTACACTCGACGGTCCCACAATAGTTCCGGCCGGGAACTCTGAGAGAAAATTAGCCGCAAACCAATCCGTAAGAGCCTCTGGGGAGTCGATGTCAAGTTTGACCTGAGGCAAAATTGTGGTGTCAGCTTTGGGACTAGGCGCGTCGTCAAATATGGCCTTTTCGAACTCGTCATTGGGCTTGCCGCCATCGAAATCCAGGGAATATCGTCCTGCGTTGTTATTGATCTCGATAACATCGGTTCTGAAGAAATTACGAGCAATTATTGCGGGAACCGGTGGTTGTAGTGATGTAGAAGCTTCTCCGCCGCGCAATATCGAGAACGGAGACGACTTGGAAGCGTTGGACTTGGACTTGTTGCGTCCGGTGATGAAGGAAGGTAGCGCGGGCATGCCGAACACGTCGAGATGGCTCGCAGAGACAATTCACGACCTTGAAGCTGGTTCCGGTGCCCTCCCGCCAACGATCAAGACTAAGGAGCGGTGGCCGAAATAGCTGGATGACATGGATGGCAAGGAGACTGCTCATGCATCAATCTGATGTTTGGTGATGTGTGACAAAGTGATCCTTTTATGATCCATTCACCGCCATCTTATCTGTTGGCGGCAAAACGGCACCACAGTCGTGTTCCAGGGGAGCAGGGCTGTGAGAACATCGCCTCTATCTTCAGTAGGCCCTACATCGCTAGAAGGCAGTGAATCTGCTAGAGAATAGGCATAATTTTATGAGTTCATTCTCATGATTCATAGCTGAACTTACAACTCTTGCGAGTTGCTTACGAGGTCCAGTTCGGCATAGCATGGTGCAAATGAAACGTACCTGAAGCTCCAAAAGGGACTTGGAAGTCGCCATTGATTAACCATCTGGGTGATTGGCGTGTTGCCTTGAAACCTCGCGTTTCCACGCCGGTGCGCAGCAGCTATAACAGGCCGCACGAAATGGTTCCGTCTTTTCCTTCCTTTCGCTGGCGCTATCGCTTACGCAACAAACGGGAAGAGATGCTTGAATGCAGGGCGCCTGTGTAGAGTCGTTGCAGAGTCCAGACGTTCAAATTCAAACGTGTTGAAAGCGTCACGTTGCGCGGAGCTCAAATCCCGGAACGCTCGGGCAGTGTCACTGTAATTATAAGCGCCCACTGTATTGAACGTGAAAAGCTAAGCTACAGCTTAGATAAATTCTTCGACTGAGTCCAGACTTCGACTCATCAGACGTCCACCAACGCTCATGAACGACAAACCATCGCACCCGCACTGGGGTAACTCATCGCTTTCCTACCACCACAAAATCATTGTTGACGGCTGTCAAGAAAAGAGCGACGATAGGTATAATGGTCCTGCCAGTGGGTGTTATTAATGCTTTTACAATCATCGGAATACATAACTCCTGGACGGCTTAGACGTCGAAGCTGTCGTGGGACCGATTTAGACTGTTGATTCTTCATCATCGTGGATAGCCTATTCTACGTTGTTGAACCGATCTTAACAGCCACAGGGTAGATGGAATCACTGCCCATGGTCGTTTTGTTTATGGGTCCGCAAGCTTCAAAGGAGGTGGAAGTATAGTTGCGACCGACGAAGCTGTGTGAGTCGGGTTTCGCTTCAGCTTCCCCTGTGTCGTGTCTATAGCTATGCCCCCAACTTTTCAGGGAACATCATCCTGTGAGCGCTTAAATTTGTACTTGCAAAAAATCCCGAACTCCCTTACACCCTATTCTCCATGCTTCAAGTTTCTTTAGTCTCACTGCATATTTCTGTAGGCATGACTTCCTCCTCAACTGATCCCAGAACTATGTACAACTTTGGAGAAGGCTATGATTCTGGAAGATGATTGATATTACAAGAATCCTGACTGAATTTACACTCGTGCCTCCACATCCCATTCCAAAAATAACACCACAGATGTAATCAAGACGTCCATAGAATTCTGGATAGCTCCCAGTATTGGAGGTGTGATAGCATCGTTCTACAATAACGCTCTCTGTTAATCTACTGATTGGACTTGTCAGACGACCAGCGTGGTGAGAGAAACTTCCTCATAATTGTTTGGGAAGAGCGATTTATGAGCGGGGAACCCGTTTCTTCGATGAAACTATACTCTACTTATATCATCCCTACTGGGTGCAGGGGAACGTCATATATATATATATTCCCCTCGAACCCCTCCCCCACTGCAGCTACGTTAACTCAAGCACCATTTTATTGTGAGCAGAATCTTAAGTTAAGCCCCTCGTAATACTAAATGTATTTAGCCGCCCACAAGCCCTTTGAGACTTGGTCGCAAACGCGGCGATAATGCCGAGCACAGTTATATCCTGTAATATGTAACCTGCTATATCCCCACCTCTGGATACCTCCATGCAAATACTTGCATATATTTGCCTACCCCATAGCCCCAAGTTCCACCTCAATTATTGCGCGGCAGTTACCATACACTCCCAATTCAAAGGGTATATATGTCACTGTGAGTGCTTATATTATTCAAGCCTATATTTTTACATACAATGCCTACCACTTTTATATACGGCGAGTGTGGACCAATAAGCACTGGGACGTCAGTAACTGTCCTTGGGTTGCCGCCGGAGCCTTCATCGTCCTCGTGGTTGGCAATTCATCGAAAGACACCGAGTCACCGACGGAACCACTTTGTCCAGCCCCAGACACAACCCAATTCTTGAATAAAAATATAAATTTATTCAAGCACCTGCAAGCAGATGAGGTGCGGTAGCCATCCAGATGACGAATCCATAAATAGGTCGCGAGCCTCGTGCACTGTCATCATAGCGCCCATTTTGGACATGCTTTGAAGCGCTTATGTGCCCCCGACATCTCCCTTTCTGATGCGCTCAGCCCGTCCCTGTGCCACAGTCGTCCATTCGACAAACCTGCTATGTGCTACGCTGTTTATTTCACATGGATACACGTATCTGTTGGTTTTGAGCCGAGTCTGTATTTCAGTTTTTCGAGGTCCAATGGCAGAGTCACCAGGCCCAACGAGAGGCTTGACAGAAATCATTCCTACCTTGATTTACGGTCGTCTTGTGAGCCACAAAAAACATATAGAAAGATGCTTACCCTTATCTTGTTTCGCAGAGAAAAATCTCCCGGCAATCGGTCTCTCTGAGACTCTCCATGCACAAAAGGCTAATTTCCGTGAGTTTCCAAGGTGTCCAGCGTCCGTGTAATAAATCGATTATTCTAAGGGAAATGATTCAGCACAGGAATATATTTCAGAAGAGTGTTTACGACTCCCAAGAAACCGGTCAGTCATATATGGGTCGCGGCCGCCGCAAAAGGAAGTGCATCTCCCTAACGCCCACTTGGATTTCGGGAATGGAGGCCGTGATGAATACAAGCGGGGTGAGATGCCACCACGTATCGAGGCAAGCGGAAGATGACCTATTCATCTTCGGCGTCGTGGAGTGTGAGGCACCAGTGGACTTCGACGGGGAGAGGAAAGTAGCACAAGGTCGTAACTGCGCTCTAACAGCATCCGTATGGAACCTTATTGAAACTGAGTGGTATCACGTACTATGTGATGTCAACGTTCATATAAAATTTTCAAGAAGAGGAATCAGGGCGCAACGCACCCAAATTGTTCAATAGCGGTAGTGGATGAGTACCTCATGGATAGATAAAAGGAAAGATCACAACTACATCATAAATGAGATAGTTCGATTTTAGATATGCCCAGTGACCGGTGACCGATATCTATTAGTATACAGTCGGCGTATTGGGGGCTCTACGCTGTACCATCCGAGATCTCCAGAGTGACAGAGAAGTGTGGTCAAATAAAGCCTCGAAAATTTTTGTATTAAAGGTTACTCACAGGGGCAAAAGTTTTCTAAGAAAAGCCAAATGTACAACCCCAGCGCTAAATAGAAGGCGGATCAAGCGCTGGGGTACGGCTGCCCCTGGCGTTATGATGCAAGGACTGCCTAAAGGCAGCATGCCTCCTTTAACCGTCGATCCTTTAAGTTGCTGTTACGGTTCGTATCTCGTTAAAGACCGCATTTTTAAGTTGAGATAGGCTTGAGCCAAGGTCGTCCTCGATGCTCGGATATCCCACTCCACACGTAAGCATAGTGTGACGACTGCCTGTGAAAACGGAAGACTTCCACGAACCATCTGACATGAGAAGCGTACAAACTTTCAAGGCAACACTGCGCGCTTGCACAAGGCCTCTTGGGAACACAATGTGTCATCGGTAGAGTTCTAAGATAATCGTGAGACGTAGGGATAGCATACTGCTAACCTACACAGAGAGTTTGCCGCCACCAAGTGTTACGAATGTGTGGCGTCATGGCTGAGCAAGAGAATATCCTTATAGCCTAGCTAGGTCGGAGCATGTGTGGCATATAAGTACATCCAAGACCACGGAAATGAGAAAGCGACGAGAAAGGATTGTGATACGACCCGGGCTTATAGAGGAGTAGCAGTTTCGTTAAAACTGTAGCCTATCGAAAATGAAGGAACTAGGGCTTGAGATTAATGATTGACGTCCCCTGATGTGTCAAACCTTTAACTTGGAGATACGAAGGCCGGAGAAGGAGATGTGCGGTGAGGCATCCAACCCAGGATCGTTACTGTAGACCGCGATAACGTGTTCCAGGAGGCCCCAGACAAAACGAAGTAACCGTAGGAATCCCAGGAGCAGGGCCTCAGATTTCCAGATCGCAGAAATATGGAGCATTCACGCTGGTCAAGAAACACCTGCACAGTATTCAGCATAAGTGAAGCGTTCATCTCGGATCCTAACTCATCCAGTTAGACTGACATGACCTTTTGCAAAAGCTTTGGCGAAGCTCGCCTCACATGAGAGAGTTTTATCTGCTGCCATGTACTCAGCAAGCTTCAAAAACACATGCCGGACTACGGAGGTTCTGCAATGGACGTCACCATATAGGACCGCCGGCGAGGGAAGACTTCATTTCAGTTCGTCTTGACGTTCAAAATGGGTGTTTGGTATCGATAAGACCCACGGGACCACCAAGCTATAGATAGAGAGAACAATAACAGAAGATTGGAGTTTCTGAACAGGTCGTGGGCGCTCTTCTTTCAAGTATGGGGCCAAGAGAGAGCACGCACCATCCTCCAAGATTGGCCGATAAAATAAAGACAAAAAACTGACTAATCCGGCCGCCGAGTTCTCGGACCCACTATTCCCAAAATAGAATATCAGAAAGCAGAAAATCCAAGAAAAAACTTATCCTGAAATCAATTTCCTTTTGCAAATACTCTGACTGGTGGAACGAGTATTTCTGTGGACTTGTCGAGGTGTGTCCACCGGAGAGCCGAGGCGTGAAATCGCACTGGAGACCAATCCGAGCCCAGCGCCTCTTTCAAGCCGTGATCGAGTGGTTAGCAGTTGTGGACAACACTTCGAGATTGAAGGCGAACACGGTGGAGCTGTGAAAGTTGGTGTACTTCGGCTCTGTAAACAATGCCAGGTTTAGTTTATTGACGACTCAGTGACGAGTGTTCGCGTTCATCACATCCAACAAACTTACATGTGTCGACTCCATAGCTTGTACTTCGCTCAACTGAGTCAAATCATTCAAAAAACTTGAAAGTCTATTAAAAATCTCTATGAGTGCCCATGTGCACCTATTAATTCATCATGTACACAAAATGAGCCAGGCGCATCCTAGAATGACGATACGTCTCTGCTTCTAACCCATGCGAGGCGCTGTGGATGTGAAGCCGGAACACCTTAATTTTCGGCAGCCGCTTGGGGAATCGGGGAAAAAACTTGCAAATCTATGTCTGAAAATTTATATTTGTTTCACAGGGATATCCCTTGAACGCGTAAGCATGGGACGATCTTCGTTGACGACCATAGGAACAGCGCAGCCCATACGAGCCGATCCGCTGGTTTCTTCGGGGAGGCCGTCTAGTTATTATTTAAGCAGAGCTGAGCACATATATGATAGTCGGGAGAGTAACACTGGAGACTCAACCGGTCGCGCTGTATATTCTGTATATTGCAGAAATTATTTTGGAATTTCATAAGGAACGGAGAATGGGGGCTGATTCCAAATCAGGCAGAAGATCACAAAATCTGCAGGGTTGGTTCGCTTATCTGGAAAAGAGGCTAGAGAGATCTTTGGAACTTAAGTTGATGACTGTGGGATGCAACACGTTTTGCGACAACGGCCCTCTTTTCTGGGGAAGTCGGCGCGAGGTTCTTAGGTTGACCCTCTTTCTCGCACACCTCTTCCGTCTTCTCAGCAGCTTCGTCCGCGACGCGTCTGTCTTCCACAAGTCCGTTTTTACCTCCCCGGCCACACTTACGGCAACAAAGGGAAGCCTGGAAACCTCTTCGGGGCTTTATAAAACCCACGAACTCCAGTAATCTACATTTCAAACGCCGTCGTCTTCACTGACGCATGCGTCTCTGATTGCGAGTCTTGCCAACACCCCCTTGCGTTCGTGGTAGAGATATAGGTCTCCCTGTTCGCTGATGTCCGCTGGTTCTCCCTCTCGTGGTGGCCTTCGGGGCAAGACTTCAGACCTTTCCGACTTCTTTCGTGGTGCAGGACACTCTTCTCTCCAAACACGACAGTCAAATAACGATATATCCACCTCTTCGACGCCACCGATGGCTTTGGACGTCCAATCCAGCTGTGACGAGGGCGCGACGCCATCAAAGAAGAAAATAACGCGTATACCACTATTTGGGCGCTCACGGAAAAAATCCACGCAATCCAACACGTCGAGTGCAGGGCGTTATTCTTCAGAGGGAGGGGAGCTTTCCAGTGCTAGTAGAGGGCCCAGTACTGACAGGTGTGTGTTAAACTTTTTTGCTGACACTTTCCTTTTTGGTTTCGTGCGCGCGACGCCGGCTTATTTGTGGATCAATCTATGATAATCCCACAACTTGATGTTCAATGACAGGCATAACTGGACAGTTATTGACAGGAGGGGGAGCCACAAATTCCAGTTTCTCCGGGTGCAGGCCATTCGTGTTTTCATTATCCTGCTGATACGTTTTTCCTGGAGAGCTTGACGTACTAACGAAAAAGTGCGTTAGACACCCTACCGAACCTCATATCAGCGTCCAACCCCCTCCGCTTCCTAACAAGCACAACTCTTCATTAACTTCCAAGTTCGCCGCGCACTTCTCACATACGCGATCATCAAAGGCTGTGGCCAATCAAGTGGGTTCTGCGTCTGTGAAACCCGCGGTAGAATCTGCTTCATTAGGACTCCAAGCCCCAGGCGCTAGGAATTCGTCTATTGAATCAGGCTCCTCTAGTGGTACGAAATCACGCTCTGCGACACCCCGACCTGTACCAGGCTTACGGCCCACCATCACGATATCGTTGACCGGGGATGATTACGATGAGTACAAGGACCTCTTCTCGCGTCCTGGTAATGACCCACCCACACCCGCAATTCTTCGGGGATCTAAGCAGCGCGCAGGGTCAGAATCTGAGGCTCCGCTAGCGTCGACTTCTGCCCGGCCTTCTGAGGGTACATCTACTTACAGGCGGGGACAAACACCTGCTGCCGCCATTGCCGCGGCCGTGCGCCAAGGTCAAACCGGAGGAAATGAGCAGCCACCGAGTCCACCACCAAAGAGCCCAAAAAGCTCCTCCGATCGCAAGAGCGGCGAACCCACCGACGGAAGTTTGACGCCTCGTCCGTACGACTCCGTGCGCGAATCTCCTCGGCTTTCTGAGACCGAGAAAGGCCTCCCTCCATCTCTCCAGCGCCGCGCTTCTGTGGCGGTAGGATCAGCCCAATTCCCAGAGAGTAACTCACTGTCTTCTCGTTCTCGTTTGAAGTTGCCTTCGTCCCCTTCACGCACCGGGCCCCCCTCGATTCCCCTTCCTCCTCCACCAACGCCTTCTCCGCCGACGCCTGCTTCTAACGATTCACAGTATTCGAAGGCAGATTCAGTCGCATCTTACTCTTCGTCACGCGCAAATGGCTCCATACGACCTCGAGCAACTACCCTCAGCTCTGCTGTCGCTGCATCACGGACATCGTCCCGAATATCACGAACGCCAGTCATAAAACCACCAACGCCACCCACTCCCCCGTTGGTCAACGAAAAAGATGGCTTTAACATCGAGACAGCGTCCGCTGACGAGCTTCGACAAGCACTTATGGATCGCAATTTACAATATGACGAACTCGCGACGTTTGTACTGAAGATGACAGAAGCACATGTCGCTGAAGTTACCGGCCTAGAGAAGAAAATCAAGTCCTTGGAGTCTGAGGTTCTCAAACAAGAGAAGACAATTCAGGGCATGATTCATATCATCAAAGAGCAGGATGAGAAGCAACAGCAACGCGAACCGGCGCAGAAATCGCATCCGCCGAGTGCTATGATGAATAATACTCGGTCTGCCGCGGCAGCTAGGGGCGCCGAATCAGATCCAGAAAGCGCACCATCTGCTGTGCGCCGTCGTTTGGGCTACCACAGCGACTCAGGAGCCGAGTCCTATGCCACTTCTGGCGCTGAGTCTATTCGCCTCTCGGGCTCTGGAACGGACTCGCTGTCCTCCATTTTCCGCAACAAAAAATTACGTCGCCCGTATCCTCTGGGTGACTCTGCCAACGCCCCATCACGAATGGGATCTATACTTCGGTCCAGCAAAATTCCACCTGCCGCAGGGCCACCGGAGAAGAGCCTACCCGACGTCCCTTCCACCACTCCCAAACGATCATCAATGAGTTCTACATCTCCATCACCTTCCTCGTCCGCTTCGTCCCTTCTACCCCCTAGCCCGAGCATTACAATGTCTTCTCTGTCTGCTATTCCAGAGGGACTCGCTTCTTCCCTCCGCCCTCCTCGTAATACGGGCTCTGAGCCTGCTGAAGACCGGCGGATCGTATATTCTTCTAATCGGGCTTCGACGTCCTCAATGACGTCCTCTTCAACCGCTGCTAGCAGCTCATATTCCACTCAAATTAAGCGCAGCCGCCCCCCATCTATTGCCCAAGTCCTCGAATATTCCCCAAAACTGGACAACGCAGCCGTCGACAGATCGCGCCCTTTCTCGTAGCCCCGTTTGTCCCATTCCTTCGTCTCTTTCGTTCAGCTGTTTTCTCTACCCATCGCATTCAGGATTGTTGCATCATTCCCCTTTTCCCATTAACCTTCACTGCGCATTTTCTCAGATCTGCTCATATACGCTCATTAACTCACTATCCAAACACTCTATATGCATATTATCACATCTCTAAATAATTTTACGATCGCAAGGATTCGGAACCCACCCTCCTTCAAACTTCCATACCAATACCACCTATCCCATACCCATCCAATCATACCCTCCATACCCCGAATCGATTGTCCCCTTATTCCCGTTCTCCTGCGTTCGATTCCTCCACGTCTTTCCCACTTGCTTTTTTTCATTAATATGGTTCCAGTGTTTTCCCTCTCGCATTGTCGTCGATCTGAACTTTTTTACTCAGAGTATTTCCTCCCTGGCTGTCTGTAAAACATTTCATCATATTTTCGCTTTAGTTTCGTGTGCGATCACCACCGCCATCATCTCACTCCGCTATCTACTTATCTATCCCACTCCTCCTGCGGCAGTTAGTGGTTATTTCTCCTCTATTGTGGATACTGTAAAGATTATAGTTGGGAAATTAGCATCAGAATATCTATTGCATTCCGTAAAACCTCTCTGTGCTAAAGGAATAAGTACTGGATTACTGGCTGCTCTAGTTCTAATCCTCTTGCGAAACAGTAATCAACTTAGCCTTCTGATGAAGCCTTCGCCTCAAGCTCAAACAGCATGCACTGGATTTGATATGTTTTAATATTACTACCGAACAGAACAAGATAGGCATCAAATAATTAATCAAATCTATAACTAGATCCTACAAAGACTGTAAGTAGGTCTGACTGTTCGTACCCTTCGCGGCATCTATTTACCACTCCTAGAATTTTCGAAGTGACTGTCGGGGACGTATGATTTCCGAGTACTAACTTCGACTTCGTAATCAATTTGCACGCCCTCTTCATCTTGTCCATAAATTAATAACTCTGACACTCTGCTGAGTCTGCTCAGCTCATGATGTTCTATCGTTTGAAGCAGTTATATATGTATCTGCACCCGTGCTCCTCGTGTACTCAACGTGGGCGATGGCTGTGGGAGTGGTCATTAAGCTAATGGTAGTCCTAGATAGCCTCCCTGAGATTTCCGCTGATTTCCGTCTCACAGGATGCGACAAATGTCACTCTAGAAAGAAGAAGACGAGAAGACAAATAGCCTCCTTGGTGTTACCAATTTTTCGAAGACTCAAGCTTCCAAGTTTCACTCTTTGATCAAGTTGTTTATAAGCTAAAGTTGAAATTGTTCACCGAGATTCCCATCGCCTTTGAACTGACTTCTGAATGATATCCCTATTTGCCCCTAAAGTAATAGATAGGTGGCCCACGCTGTCTTCTATCTTCTAGACTTACAGAAAACGGCCTTCGCCGTGTTCCCCCACAATCAGGCTTATTCCGTCTGGTAAGTCTTTGGCAAACACCCGCGAACAAGGCATCACATTAATGGGGGTATTTCTGCTTGTGCGCAAGCTTATTGTTCTTTAATTATGGACTCAATTACAAGCAAGCATCTATAATTGAGGCTTGGCACCTCGACAGTTGGATTACCCTAGGAAGCACAAAACGAGCTTTATCGTAATGACTTATCTCCAAATGGCGTTTGCGAGGCTGCATAACTGCATCGTATGGCGCACTTATTATTGCCACTGATCATGAGGCGTAGGAGTTGGATTGGCCTTTCAAATTCCCATCTTCGAGCTACAGGGCGTAAATAACAGTAAGTCGCAGAAAAGCTTTCTCGTAATTATTGAATTGATTGACTGATGATTGACGAACTGAGCTCAGTTGGTTTACGGCCTCTTTGAAATCACTTACTTGAATAGGAAATTGGCGAGCAAGTGATGGCTGCAGCGCTAATGCGCGTGAACAAATAAATAAGCGCCCAAAACCATTGCGTAGCCGATTACATTACTTCAAGTTTTGCAACGACTAGTATTCTCTCAGCACAGAAGTTATCTGGATCCACCAAGGATTCACTCATATTCTTCACCCCCAAGCAATGCCGGACGGAAGCCGGAAAAAACTGTCGGCTTTATCGGGAATATTTATTTCGGAGCGTAATGGCAAACAGTATTGAGTCTGGAGATCGAGCGCATCGACCAGACAAATTTTGTTTTCGATCCACTACTTATCTTCAACGACCTTACGATGAAGTACTTTTCGACGCGAGGAGGAGATCAGAGGTTATCCTTCGAAGAGGTCAATCCTACGTGACCTATACTTCATCTCCACACATCTGTAACGGAATCTCTCTATCCAACAGACTGTCCTCACTGGTCTCGCTCCTAACGGTGGTTTATATATTCCAGAAACCATTCCGTCCCTGCCCACGGACTGGCGCACAAAATGGAGTAAATACTCCTTTGTCGACCTCTCAGTCGCGGTGCTCTCGCTCTACATCTCTTCCGATGAGATCTCCACCCCAGAACTCCGTGCACTCGTTGAAAAATCATATGCAACGTTCCGTCATCCAGATGTGACTCCGATTCACAAACTCGACGATAAGACATTCATTTTGGAGCTCTTCCACGGGCCTACATTTGCGTTCAAAGATGTCGCATTGCAGCTTCTCGGAAACCTGTTCGAGTTCTTCTTGCTACGACGGAATGCAAGGAAAGCGCGTGGTGAAGCACAGGAAAGGCTGACTGTGGTGGGTGCTACAAGTGGAGATACTGGAAGGTATGCATGACTGGCAGCAATTGCCCTGTGAAACACTTTCTCAAACTTGTTCCTCATGCAGTGCTGCTATCTACGGTCTGCGAAACAAGGCCAACATTTCCATCTTCATTCTCCATCCCAAAGGTCGCGTATCACCCATTCAAGAAGCGCAGATGACTACTGTCACAGATGCTAATGTCCATAACGTCGCCGTCAAGGGCACATTCGATGACTGTCAGGTATATTCATTAAAATGCCTATTGGGTTCGGAATCTATCGCTAATAGCACTTTGTCCGGGACAGGATATCGTGAAAGCTCTTTTTGCAGACAAGGAGTTTAATGCAACTCACCGTCTGGGTGCTGTCAACTCCATCAACTGGGCGCGTATTCTCGCGCAAACTGTATACTACTTCCTCTCCTTCTTCCAGTTCCAAGCGCAGCTACCTGCAGGCACCTCCATCGATGAGATCGAGCTTCAATACGTGGTGCCTACAGGGAACTTTGGCGATATCCTTGCAGGATATTACGCTAAGAAGATGGGCCTCCCAATTGGCAAGCTCGCCGTTGCGACCAACGCCAATGATATTTTAGCGCGCTTCTGGCAGAGCGGTAAATACGAAAAGGTTGATTCATCGGTATCTTCCGGAGCGAGTGCCACTGCACCTGTAGGGGGAGCGTCGGACGGCAAACAGGCGACCGATGCTAGCGGCGTCAAGGAGACGCTCAGCCCAGCTATGGACATCTTAGTCTCCAGCAACTTTGAACGCCTGCTATGGTACCTGGCCTTCCAACATGCCCAAGGTGGCAACGAAGAAGAGAAGAGGCGGGAGGCATGCAAAACCTTGGATAGCTGGATGAGCAAGATGAAGGCCGATGGGCGCGTCGAAGTGCCAGTACCGGTCCTAGAAACAGCTCGCGCTGACTTTTTGGCTCAGAGAATATCAGATGAGCTGGTATGTCTTTCTATTCCGGTTAAGTTTTGAGCTGATAATTTTCTCTAGACGCTCCAAACTATCAAGGCATACTTCGAGCAACCAACGCCGTACGTTTCAGATCCCCATACTGCTGTAGGTCTCGCCGCAGCCCGCATCATAGCAAAGACCAAGTAAGTTCTATCCATTAACATTGTTTATGTCAACTCGCGCTGACCTCTCTCTTCTTTCAGCCCTCCCAACACCTACCAAATCGTTCTCTCAACGGCACACCCAGCCAAATTCTCCGAGGCGGTCTCACGAGCGCTCAAAGGGTCAACCAGTTTCAATTTCGACCGCGACGTGCTCCCAAAGGAGTTCGAAGGACTGTTAGACCGCGAAAAGCGAGTCATCGACGTCGAGAGGGCAGATATCAACCTTGTGAAGGCTGTGATCGAAGAGGTCGCTCAAAAGCAAAAGACCACAGGAAGCACGACAAAGACAAAGACAGGGAGTGTTTAAATTGCGGTCATATTTAAGTTCGAAAATGTAAGGACAGTTATGAGATCGAGATCATAATGAAGCTTGAATTCGTGTAACAGTCAATAATATTGCAGCAATTTTCCGCTCACCACATACGTACCTTCAATCCTTCACTCTCACTGAATCAGTCACCGTGCCACTAGAATGGTGTTGAAGTATACGAAAACAATATTCTGCATAATTCTAAAACGATCTGTTGACCAAGCTTTTCATGAATTCGGAACTGTATACCGTACTCGCTCTAAAATCGGTTTTGAGAGTAGGGCGTTGGTAAGATGTCATAGGAAGAATGCTGGAGAGGGGTGCATATGTTTCCTGGATGTGAGTCCCTTCCACATATGCAGGATCTTCGTCAAAGCGACGATACGCTTCGATCTGTAAAGAAACATGCTGCAAGGCCGGAAAATTGGACTGTTGTGCAGATAGCTCTTCGTCAAGCGATGACCATTCCGACCCATGTACAATATCTAGAGTCATTAAACCCGGACTCAGTATCCCGACATAAATGCCAATATGTATGCCAGTTAATCGAGGTAGCGTTGAGACCCGCTGGAGGTATTTGGTGATGGGCACTAGATGCCCAGCGGAAAGCGAATCTGTAGCATGTATCTCGGTGCACATTTCGAATGTTTTTAGCCTTTTCAGCTTCGTTAACACCTTGGAAAACATCACCCGAATATGTCCTGTAAATATTGGTCAGGTTTAGCAAATACTGAAGATGAAGTTTGATTTACTTGTTTCTGTTCGCAGTTCCAGAGTCTCCAGGGTATCAGCAACGCTGAGAAGAAAATCTTGAAAGTCAGATGGTGCTCCTAACAGAAGGGGCGTGCTCATTCGAAGAGTATGCAGGCGTTGCAGCGGGGGAGCGACGATACGTTTGGTGCGTCTGGACAAGTATTGCTGGATAACTGACACAGAGCGCACAGTAGACGGCCCCATCATTGTCAATTCAGCCACTCTATTCAATGTTTCGGATGAAATATCCCAGGTAGCAATCTCGTCACTAGATGGGATATCGAAAAGGGAATTGATGAATACTAGTTTGCGCAGCGAGCTAGATTTGAATTCGGACAGAAGTAATCGCGCCGGGATTTCTACGATACCTATGAATCTCACCGATTCGAGAGAAAGACTGGCATTTATCTCATCGACAATGGTTGTTGTTCCTAGGAGAGTGCATAGTCGGCGCCAGTGGAACGGCACACGTGCCATGAGGTCGTGGTCGTGCTGCTCCTGATAGTAATACTCGATAGACAAATGCTGCAAGAATCCTGACCGAAACACAAGAGAAAGGAAGTCATTCAACAATGATCCAGCAGCTGCTTCGATTTCGTGACCCTGATTGCCACTGTAAATCTGAATCGGGCCTGCAACTGTCAAATATATCGACCTGATGCATTTTATTAATGCGGGGTTCTTCTGGAGATTTTGAGTGAGCCAGGCTACACGCTTTGCCGTAATTTGAGGGTCTTGAAGGCATAGTGAGAGCGATGAGAATAGTTGGTGTTGGGCAGCGAAGTAAAAAGCCTTGGAGATATAAGAAAGATAGCAGAGGGACTTCGAGCGAAAATGTGGTCCCCAAAACAACGCTTGGTAATCGACTTCATTGACGATCAGACGAACAACATCTAGAGGAAGAATGAAGCAGCCTCTGGAGCTTGTGAACGCAGCCATATTATGGTGGCAGGGAGAGAAAGGTTGCCACGGTCACTCCCATGCGTGAAGTTTGATGGTTAATTGAGCCTCTTGCAGGTGGGAAGAAATTCGGCGCTCAGATTTACACTCCTTGTAGCCACATGATTGGCAGCATAGAAGTATAGAGAGCGCTGAGTAGTCAGTACCCCCACAGAATATCCTCAATAATTTAGAGAAGAAAGGAATCACGTAGAGTCATTTAGATTGTCTCTCGCAGTCACATCAGAGAACTTGCTCGTGACTCGTTTGACATTCCGTGAGGACGTGATGCCGCCAAAGATAGCTATTAGAAGAAAGATCGAAAGAACCGATAAGAGCAAAAACTTTTACAGATAAGAACAGTGATTTTATGAGTAGTTCACCAAAAGAAAAAGTACAGATTAATATTGTACATAGAAGATATCGACATGCAGAGGAAAACCTTCCTAATACAGGAAGTCACACTATGTCACTGCACGTGGGCTTGTCGAATATGAATGGCATCTACCTTATGTTTCTCAGCGTCTTCTGAAAGGCGGGATAATATTCAGGATCACATTGTAAGTGCACGAAATAGAAAATATCGGAAAGATACTTCAAAATGACGTTCATCATGGTCGCGAAAAAACAAGTCACGCAATAGGGGACAGAATCACAACTCGTGAAAATTTGAGGGGGTACAAGTCAGAATTTAATTCTGACAAAAAACAGGGACGAGAATCGTTGCAGAATCGCTTTTACAATCGTGTCGGAATCGTCGTAGAATCGTCCTGGTTTTTGAACTCTGACTTCCACTAATTATAATATCATTACGCTACGCTCCAAAAACGCTGTAAGGGTGTCAAAGGGTATCAAAGATAAATGAGAAGCATCTATGCCTTAGGGACATTTGTGATAAGAAACACAGGGATATATGATGCGAAAAGCGCCGAGAAGCACAACCTATTGAAAGTATTAGACCCTAATTGTCGTAATCTATGGAAACACATACGCCAAGTTTGACCATCCAGTACCGCCTTCCTTTGAGCGCAGAGGATGCGTGTTGATCATGTTGTTGATACCAAAAAGAACCGAAGGCCATGCAAGGTACCTACGAGCAGCATTAAAAAGATTGATAAATAAGAACATGGAATTGGCGTACCTATTCCTCGTCACCATGATAAGACCTGATAGAAACATGCCCGAAGCACCCAATCCATCTGGTATCTGTGTCAATTTTCAGTAGTACAATGAATTACCAGTGACGTGCCGTTAGTATCGCGGAACCAAGTCTTCGGAGTAACATAAGGAACTTCAAGAGAAACATCGCGAGGGTCTTCTTTAACGGTTGACATTATGGCAGAGGTTTTGGAATTAAGTACGGGCGTTTGAAACAAGGCTGCTGGCGGTGAAGTGCTGACGTTTGCTAACCTTTTCCCATCATTTAGACTCCGAATCACATATCCTTTTTTCCTTATCGCTTACCACTACAATATAGCAACCTTCGAAAGCTCCAGAGGCTCGTTAATTCTCCCTCTCGAACTATTCCATGCCATCGTCGTCGAAATCGACAACCAAATCTTCGATTTTGGGCCCTATTTTCGCTCGAAAACCATATGCGCTCTCTGCTACATCTGCAAGGCGTTCTACTATTCCATCCGAAGCCAACTCCTCTCATCGATCTCATTGTACCTTCCAGATATCGAAACTACCGCTACCCGCTTTGCCCTTCTCTCCGACATTATGCAGAAGAACCCCAGCTTGATTCAAAGCATTCGGTCGATGTCTCTGACAATGATATTTCTAGCTTCGGTCGTAGATGGTCGCGAAATTAAACCATCCGTTGACTTTGTCTCTCTTGCGCTGCAATCAAGGTCTTTGAAGCGATTTTCTATCGAGTATCAGCAGGAGTTTGATTCCACAGTATCTGTTTTATTAAGCTGGTACCTGTGACGGAGCGGTCACTACCTTCTGCCACGCTATAAATTCATTTCTATTCTATTTTATTTACTTGACTCCCCACTCCATTTTTCCCTCTTCATCTTTGGCGCTTATTGAGTAGCTTACTTATGATAGATTACATACACGGAATCTGTTGTAGAGTATAAAAAGCCCCTCTTCCTATACGAAGAGGGACAGCCTTTAATTCAGCTTTTTTAACTGTCTTTTGGGTTCTCGTGTGCCGGGACTCGTGTCTTCTCA
>QFFD01002391.1:0-46417 GCA_003314615.1 Pholiota microspora
CCTTTTCCTTGGGTTGCTCCTTGATTATCACACTCTTCTTCTCTTTAGCTACAGCCGTTCGCTTTCCTTTGCTTTTGGCGGTCGCTGCTGCAGGCGCTGCTCGTTTATTCCTGGATTTCGTTTCCTCGACGGCAAGCATAGGAAATTCCTCGTCGTCACCCATAACACTGCCATTGACAGATGCCTTGTTGGAGGCCTTTCCGTTATCTTTATTTCCATGGTTTTGTACAATGCGGATTCTTTGGTTGACAAGTTTTTCGGTCATGACAATATCCTCGGGTGATTCTTTGTTCTCGTTTAAGATTTCTTCGGTAGTCAAAAAAGTGAAAGATGGAGGAGAGGTGGGCTTAGTAGCATCAGCGAAAGGGTTTGGGACAGGCTCTTCGTCGTAGTCATCTTCCGATGAGGGCGCCTCCAAATAGTTGAAGCAAAGCCAAAGGAAGCACTGTGCACGGGACGCAGAGGAGACTTCGGTGCGTAAGAACAAGTCGAGGAAATCTAATCTCCCCTGGAAATGAGATTGACCAACTGGCTAGCGAATCAAATTCATGCGTCAGTGCTAGAGAGTCAAAGAAATGTGCCGCACATACTCCGGTATGATGTGCCAGAACAAAAATTAAGTTCGTTACACTCGTGGAGGGGGGCTGGCCTACTTTCTGGGTGTGCAGAGATGCATTAGTATATCGATGGATTAGTGTATAAATATAACGACGTACACAACGGGCTAAGATATCAGACGGCGTTGATGGTGGAGCCTTCGCCTCGTCCTCGAGTAAACTTGTCTTCAAAATATGTTTAATGCGTGGAGCGTCTTGCATGTTACCGTTCGTACGCTGCAATGAGGGGACAGGATGGTACGTCCGGATAGTCGTTTTCATTTCCGGAAAAACTGCGGGTCACACGGTTAGCTCGTCCTTTAAAATAAATGACGGAGCGGGTGGCTCACAGCTCATAGTAGTATTAACGCGCCCGACATTCACGAGGAGCGAGAGCATGGCAAAGTCCAGCGCGAACACCGACGACTCGATCATTTTGTCTTTGAGTGCCTTGGTCGCTTTGGGCGAATGCAGGATGGCCTTGATGTACAGGGCGCGAAAGCACAACTTGTTCCCTTCCTCTGTGTCGCCATATGGGTCAGAGAAGACTTCGTGCGAGTCACTAAATATTCCGTGAAGGACATCATACTGGATGTCGACGCGAGTCAAAGGATCACCATCGGCGCGTTTGAGCGCTACGACACGACGGGGAGCAGGACTGTTGCGTCGAGAAGCCGCCATAAAGGCAGTAATGACTCACGCCCGAAGGGTGAAAGTATTTGTATGATTTCTGGTGCAGGTGATAAGTTGCTGGAGCTTGGACGACGCAAGGGACTCACAAATTGGAGGGTCAGTGGTATTGACTGAGATGTAAGCTGTCAAGAAACTGGAGTCTGGACAGCTTTCCATACAAGGTTGTTCAATGTGTTCCTCATATTAAGCGATCACATGATGGTGCAATATCATGTACTCGAAATAGTGATAGTATTTGAATGATAGGTGTTTTCCTGGCTAGTACAGCTGAAATCAAGGTGAATGTACGATAGAAATATGGTCATGAATACAAGAAAGCGAATGATTGGATATAGGTATACTGTGGCGAAGAACAGGGTGGTATCTGTAATACGAAGGTAGGAATCCCAGGATATAAGTATATGCGCTCTAAGAAAACGACATTGGAATTATAATGTAACAAAAGGGAAAAGAAGGTCGGATTATACGAGAATGTGAAAGCCAAAGTGAAAAAGCAAGGAAACGACAGGAAAGAGGCTAATTCAGCTCCGAATAAGGTTGTGCCCTCCGATCTTCAGGCCTCCAGGCGCTGACGATCCATTCTAGCACATCGACCACTGCGCTACTTCGATACATCAGTCCGTGATCCGCTCCTTTCACCACCTTAACGGAACACCTATCAGGGCCCATAGTACGTTCCATCCACCGGACTGCATTCTCGGCGATCTTTTCGTCCTTGTCACCGTACCAAATCCTAACTTTGTGAGGGTATGAGGAGTATGAGAACCCCCAAGAGTGGTTTTCGTGATTGAGGATTTGCAATAGGTCGTTGTGCGTTCCTTTCGCAGACTCAGCATGCGATGCAGCAATGAGCGCGTTTCCCAGTGCTACCTGGTGACCGCCACCACCTGAAGTTGTTTGTCCAGGAAAGGTCGCAGACGAGCTCGGCGATGGAGAGCCAGGTAAGGGCGGAAGTGATGGCAGGGGAGGCAGTGGAGGGCTCTTCGACGAGGTGAAGGAGATTGACCGTCGTCCTCCAGCACGAGCGTTCGCATACATTTGGGGCGTTGCTGTAGGCAAGCCTGGAGTAATATCTTCTGGGTCAACAGAGCCAGTCCACGAAATATCTTCCAAGCCCAACCCGATGTCAATACGCAAAGGAGGTGGTATCTGAGGACTCGGAGGTTCTGATTTATGGGTCTCTTTTCTGGATTTGAGGGAGCCCATCGACCGCAAGCCCCTCAACTTCTTGCCTGAAGTGGACGCCTGTTTCTCCTGAGCTTGAGGTGGCGTTGTTGACGAGCCTTTCAGTCTCTCCAAAATGCCTCGAGAAGTCTTCCTCTTCGGTACCACGAAAGCACCGTGCTCGCTGAAAGAAGATGGGCCGTGCTGCGAAGTCGGCCGCGATTTCAAGCCCAACGTGCTTCGACTTTCAAAGCGCCCGTCGAAGTCATTCAAGTCGTCGTACTCACTGAATGTGCTTTTACTTGATGCCATACTGGGCCTAGGGCGCCCTTCGCTATGGCCATTGGAATTTGATGGATAGACAATGTTCAAATTGCCACCCTTGCGAGTAGGCGAGGTCGACTTTGATGGAGGTGGAGGCGGCGCAGTATATCCGATGCCTTCATATGCGATAGTAGGTGGTTTCCCGATCATCCAGGCCTGAATCTTCCATTCTGCAGCTTGGGCGGTTTTCAGGATACTATTCGGCACGTATTTCAACCATTTATAACCAGCTAGAAGTTTGCGTTAGCATTGAGCATAATAAAAAGCAAGCAAACAATCGACTGACTGCTTTCGCTACCGCCAACCCATGGAGCGAGCAAGCAGATGTCGCCGCGAATGCGCGACGGTAGTTTGTTAGCGAAAGAAAGGGCGTATGGAGCGCCGGCAGAATGAGCCATGATGCTACATTGGTTAATGTGCAATAAATCCAGGACTTCCTCGACCACTGACGCCCATTGCATGATCCCCTTTGCAGATTTAGAGCGTGGTTCTGTCCTACCCAAGCCCCACCTACACATCATTTTTAATTGAGTAAACATAGAATCATAATTGGCCTGACAGCACATACCTGTCTATCGTGATCAACCTTAGGCCCATGATATCTGCCATTTCATCATACAAACCCATGATGTGCCGCACACAACCAAGACCCAGAAAAACAACGACTGGGTAACCTGTAGGGCTTCCCAAGTCAGATAAACTGACAGTCAATGGATTGTCCTGTGACGCGTGTGGAGAGCGGGTGAGCTTGAGCAGAGTGGTCAATCTGGCAGAACGCAGATACTGAGCCACAGCATGGGAGGGTGTCGCCTTGGGCATCGAGACGAATGAGCCACCTTCCAAAGGCGACGGCGGCAGGTAACTTGAGGGAGCAGAGATAGAATAAATGGAAGGTGCTCCGGGGTCAGAACGAGGTGAATAAATGCTACTGGCGTTATCGGATACCGTTGACTGTCGTTTAATGAAAGCGGAAGCTGAACTAGGAGGAGGTGGCGGAGGTGGCTTTGGAAGGCTCTGGTTGCGGATCGTACGCTGCACCTCATCAGCAACGCTGTCAATGGAAGAGCGTGACAGAAATTCTGCCTCTTCTTCACGTGTCAGGGGTTCGGGTTCGGATTCTGGTTCTTCCTGGACGGTGGCATGTCCATGGGTGCTGAGGGAATAGTGAGATGACGAGCGGGCAGTCGAAGGGCGAGACCGGACGTGGCTCTCCAGGGGGGCGTGGTTGCGTATTATTTCCGATATCGAAGGTACAATGCTCTTGCGATTTTCTACGGCATTTGCACTGGAACGTCGAATGGGAATTTGGGGCATTGCTCGTATGTGATCCATATTGCTCTTGTTGCTGGCAATTGAATAAGTTTCGTCCGTGTATGTCCGTGAAATAGGCGGGGGCAAGATAGTAGCATTTGAAGTCGACCTGGTAGGTCGCACTCGTCGACGTGTCCTGGGCGGCGGATTAGATAGAGATGAAGAGTAGTTGCTCTCGTCCTCGCTGGATTCGTCGGAAATACTGGCTTTACGAGTAATTTTCGGAATACGCGCCTTCCCACCTCCAAGGACGATGCCTGGTGGGGGCGTTGGCAATGGAGGCTCGTAGAGAGGATGGTGCCCTGGGATTCCAAATCGGGAGTGATTATTGGCACGTCGGGATGAACTAGAAGAACTGCCTCCATTCATGCCGTCAACAAAAGCATCCATGGTTTCTACACTTGCAACAGGAGCAGCCACGACAACTGGGAAAAGGTCAAGAGAATCGCTGGATGCAGTAAAGGCGTCAGGCGTACGGGGAGGTGTTTCCGTGTGTTGGGTAGAAGAGGAGTTGGAGGAGCGTAGGTGTGGAACGCCTGAGGGAGAATTCCACTTGGATTTCCCAGAAGGCCCTGTCCTGGAACGCGTGCGTGAATAGCCGTTCGTCATGGGTATGTGGGCAGATGCGGAGAAGTCGTCATCAACAGTGGGGAAAGCGTAGCTGCTGGGTGCATCGTTGGTGGAGACATCGCTGTATCGGGGGTATATGGGGTCACGGGAAGTGCTGGGTGCGGGTTCCTGATACGGGGCATAGGTGTGGGGGGTGGATGGAGATCGACGTATTCGCGACTTTAAGGACTGTGAGATAGAGCCGGCCTTCGTCCTCGGATAAACATCAAAATAGCTGGACGGGGATGTGTTGGATGGACCGGCGGCATCATATGCGGATGGACTGGCTTCTAACGGCGCCGACTTGTCCTTTTCGCGACGGAGAGAGAGGAACGAGGAGGACTTGCGGGGGGTGCGCTGCGAATTAGGGTTGTGACGGGATATGATGGACTGCATTTAGCGGGACGTGGGTGTGGGTGCAAGGAACGATGGTGAGGCCCGACAACGATGGGGCGAGGTGGGCTACAGAGCGGACAGCGCCAGACCACAGTGGCAGAAGAGAGTAGAAAAATGTCACGACATTACAACCCATTGTGAATTTCCCCTTCGGGGTCAAACATATACCCGACGCTCAGTCACTTGGGTATCATTTCTGCTACTCGACAATATGCTACATGTCTACTATATCCTACAATAAACTACAGTTCCTCGGTGTGATCACCAGATTGTCAGCGGTATCTCTCGCGAGGCGTTTGCTTTTCGGATCGCGTCCACTTCCGCCACAGGCCAAGCCCTGAAAGGCGGCATGTTCGTTCCCCACGGCAGACCGAGCCGTCGCAGAGACTTCATTGAGTTCAACTTCAAAAAATTGACCCAGTCTTCTACAGATACACGCACTGCCCGTCCTAACACCACCAGTTCTACAAGATTTAGACACGTCTCCGCGACCGCCAGTAGCACGACGGGATCGACAAACAGTCCATCGAGGTGCAGACAGTGGAGCGACCCCATGTTTTCAGGCGCGTACAGAAGTAATTGGTTGACATTGCAATCTTTGCGCATGTCGTAGAGCAGGCATCCAACCGCGCATGCGGCAAACACGAGGCGGATTTCTTCGTCGCTCACTGCAGCTTCGGTCGTCGTGATATGCAACTTGTCTAGTGTCTTCGCACCCTGGAGGAGATATGATAGGTGGCCAGAGATGATATGCACATGCTCTACTATGAGACTCGAGATTTTCGAGTCGGCGTAGGGGTAAGATGGGATGATGTCGAGTTCAATTTGTGTCAAGCGGAGCTTTCTGAGCTCAGGAAGCCCATAAGCCAAAAGCTCATCCCACTCCAGGTAGGCACAACGCGTCAAACGGTGCCCAACAAGACTGCCGTCAACGTGCAGTTCCTGGAGGTGCTCTAAGTTGCCTACGGACTTCATATACACATCAGCATCAGCAGCCAGTTCCCCTCCAAGGGTCAGACTCCTGAGTCCGTCGAGTTGGAGTAGGTGCCGTATAGCTCTCAGCGCTTTAGGAGACGATGGGATATTTGTTGGGATAGGCTGGAGACATATCCCCGTGATGAGAGGGGCAAGAGACGGGTTCGCTATCAGGCTTCTCGTAAGGAGCTCTGCAGCGGGGAGTGAAGATATAATGGGGCGCGCATAGAGCCTCTTGCGAGCATAGAAGAGCCATGAAGTGGAGAGCAGAGCAAGTCTGGCAAGGTCGCGGGGCCACCAGTGGTCGTCGGCGTCGAGGATGAGGGGTATGAGGTCGTCGACGAAATGCATGATGTGGAACAGAGTTCGGCAAAGGGATGTGTGATGTCACGGAGACGGACTGCAGGTGATATCCACGCTGCGTGCCCGCTTTTCCTCCCATCTCTCTCTCACCACTGCTGTGGTCCGCCCTCCTCGACGCGCATGGCCGCCGACACTCCTCTCTACGCTATCTCAATCGACAAGCGCCCACCCAGGACATGGTCTCGCATATTCAAAGCCGTCTTGTTCTGCATTCTGTTCAACCTCGCTTGTCTTATGATAAATGGCTCCCAATTCGTCTTCCTTCTACCATTCCGTATTCTTCCCTTCAGATGGTCCAGAAAACTCTACTATGCTGGTATTAGGTACACCAAGGGTGCCTTTGGCTGCCTCCAAAGTTAATATCTCTATTCCCCCGTCCAAATGTCGTCATTGACAAGTTACCTTGCAGTTCTCATGTGTTATTGGTTCGCGCCCACCAAACTTGTGATCACATTCGAGACCGAAGGCATGGGCGCGTTCACTCAGGATGAACTCGAGCGCTATGTTATCAAGGACAGCGTCGGAAAACCTGTAGCGCTCGACTTGCCGACTAAATTTGTGTTGATTGCTAACCACCAAGTACGTTTACATCAAGCGCCCATGCTTCTTGGGCTCGGCTGACTCTCGTTCGTACCCAGGTGTACGCTGACTGGTGGTATGCATGGTGCTTAACATACTTTATGAGTCCTCATGGTATTCATCGTTACGTTTATATTACCCTGAAGAAGAGCCTTCGTTGGGTCCCTATTGTCGGCTGGGTGAGTCGTTATCTCAAAATGTGTTTGCTTCCACGTTCACACATACTTACAGGGTATGCAATTCTTCAAATTCATTTTCCTGGCACGATCATGGGCTTCGGATAGGCAACAACTGGCAGTTGACTTATCATCCCTGGGAAGGGAAGCGGAACGCGAAGGCAAACCTTTGTGCTTCATTCTCTACCCTGAAGGAACGCTTGTTAGTAAAGACACCCGTCCACGGAGCCAGAAATACGCAGACAAGATGGGAATTGTAGGTTGCCCGCTTATCGAAGGGATATCGTTACTGAAGGGAAATTTCCAGACAGATATGAAACACATGCTATTGCCCAGATCCACAGGGCTTCATTACAGCTTGCGTTCTCTAGCACCAAGAATACCAGACTTGCGGTTATTGGATCTAACCGTCGCGTATCCTGGTAGGTTATTATGCCGAAAAAAAAGTGAAGTTGCTCATCGACTGCTCAGGAATTCCTCCTATGGGGTACGGGCAAGATTATTACACCCTTAGATCTCTCTTCTTCGATGGTGTCGCCCCACCTGCCATTCACATTCATATGAGGATGTTTGACGTGAAAACTGGGGTACCGATTGGCGACCTTGCAGGGACTTCAGGCGCTTCGGAACCAGACCGCAAAGCTAAACGCATAGTAGAAGTGGATATTCCAAGCGAAGAGAAGGACATTTTTGATGCATGGTTGCGAAAGCTGTGGCAAGAGAAAGACGAGGCGATGGATAAGTTCTTCGAGCAGGAGACGCTGGCTGTTAAAGACTCGAAGGCGCCCGTTGTTGAGATTCCATTGAAGCTGAAGCGGACGCGAGAAATCCTAGATGCTTTTTGCTTCTTCTGGCCAGCAGGCGTCGCGTACTTATGGGGTAGGATAAAAGGATGAGACCTAGGCAGAGTACATACACGTGGACTTTTTGTTGGATGTATCGATATGAATGTCATCGGTGTTTTAACTGAAGCCGCCTTGGGTTCGCTTCTCCTCTATCTGCTTCACCATGAATAGGCTGCTATCGAGAAACCTGTTGACGCAGTTGGCGAGGCATGACTGTTCGGACTGAGAGAAATATTTGCCCGGTGTGCCAGTGACACATCTGTGAGGATAATTACATGAGAAAGGGAAACAGGGTGGCCGAACGAGACCGCGCACTTGTTCCAGCAGATACCGGTCAGTTGCTGGATTGATGACTGCATTTTAGCCTTCGAAAGAACAGCATGTCAAATTCGAAGATGACGAATGTGCACATGTACATACCATTGCCTGCTCCCTTTCAAGGAAGGTCGCGAGCTCTTTCTGCAAAACATTAAGACATGGCTGTGATTCCAAAATGAAATGACACGTACCTGCGTGGCCTCGTCAAATTTTTGGTCCATGATAGGGTTGGAATGGGCGTCTGGTAGAAAGCGTGTCACACCGCGAACCAAAAAACGCGGTGCTGGCTGACTCAGCTTAGATCCGAATTAGGCAGGTTCTTCCCGAAAGACATGTTTGAAGAGAGCGGTTCGTTCTGGCAATGTTACACAAGTATGGGTTCCTAAAAACAGTCCGTCCACGAGCATTCATTTCGGTCAGGGAAACGTCTTACTTGTTTGATTCCTCTGTTCCTCTATATAGTGTCTGTTCTGCTCTTGGCTCGCCGTAGTCCAGTCCTTGCCTCCAGACTTTCTCTTCGCTCACTGACCTAGCTTACGGCACTTAATCGCCCTTCTCTTGTCTTTTGACCGGCAACACCATCTACACGTGAGTTCCTTCTCGCCCGCCTATCGTCTTTGTCTTTTTCAGTGGCTCAGCTTCAAAAACAAAACAAGATTGCGATCCTCCCTTCTTTTTGTATTCCTATCTTCTTCTTCCATGGCCACCAATCCCTCTTCGTCCTCAGCGCACGGTATGGTCCCAACATGGGTGGCTGAAGCCAATTCACCGTGCGTATCACATTCTGTGCTTCAAGTACTCCGGTATTCAACCAAAAATTTGCTTCCGCTCGCAGTGTCGCGTACAACAGCCGCAAAGCGTTGCCCATCAAACGAAACGATGCCGAGCCCTTGTCGCGCGAGGACGTACAGTTCGATCTGCTCAACTACATATTCAGCGATGCGCACGCAGTGTTCACCAACCCAAACTCCGGCAGTGGTAGCAAGGTGACATTTGGCGATCTATATGTGTCAGCTCTGTATACCTCCAGTAAATGCTCTAAAGTGTTGAAGGAAAAAATGCTTGAGACGCCTGCGTTCAGTATCGAATTTGCCAAAATAGCTCTATTGACGAACGTCGGTCGTATCAACACCACCATGGCCTGTAAGACCTCAATGCCCTGCGGTCATCCTTTGCCCTGCGTATAAATTTAACTGATGTGCATGACATCACAGTCTTTCCGGAAATGAAGACGGCTCTAAGGACATATCATCCGGTACCTTCATTGCAGAAAACAGACGGCAACGCGCAGGACGCACCGCGCATTAAGAATTGTCTGAAAGCAGCACTGCTGCCTAGTGAGATCGGGGTTGCCCCACCGTCCACGCCAGAGGAGGTGTTGGCCAAACTTGTAAGGTTCTGCACATATCCATATTTTCTGTAAAACTGACCCAAAGAAGAGGGCCGGATTTCATCCTCCGACTAGTGTAGTCAATGTTATCTTTGTCCTTGCAAATCATGCTGCGGTATGACCCATACCTATCATGTTCTCGATTTTTTCACTGATCCACATTTTTAGCCTCTTGCTACCACCCACTTTGACGGCTGTCTGAATTTCTTGGATTTGTTTTTACCCCGCACCTGGCTTTCGTCAGCCGATCGCGCAAGAGCCTTTCTCTGGCTCGTATACCACTACCTCGAAAGTGAACACCCGCCCAATCCTTTCGATGATTCCCATTCCTCGAGGTACCCTGGAAAGGTCCCAAGTTTGCGTAGAATTACAGAGGGAGAATACCGCAATGAAAACATTGATACGCCCGAAGAGAAGCGCTGGGGAAACATGATGTCGGGGCAACGAAATCGGTTCCTCCAAAAGCTGGTTACCTCTATCGAGGTTGATCGAAAGGCGAAAGCCTCAACCACGCCGCACTTTGTCACAGGTCGTTTAACTCCATTAAATGTTGGGTTGGAAAATAGGATGAATGATAAACTTACCAACCTTTTTTTTTTTGCTGTAGAAACAGGCAACGGCCTTCCACGATCTCAACGGCAAGAAGGACCGCCTGCACAAGATAATCCAAATTTCCTATTTTACGTTCCCAGTGCACCGCCAAACCCCACCCAGCCCCAAGCTAGACGTAAATATACCTATACCTTAAGACCCGGGGGACCTTGGAAATTACTGACAACTTTTGTATAGAACGTTCATATCAAGAACATCGGGCTACTGCCTCTGAAGGTCGAGAACGTAGTATGTTCGAGCGTGCGTTTAGATATCGAATGATTAATTCTTGTGACTGAAACATTGTCTTCTAGAGGCATGGCACATGGCATCCATGGACCCTCTGGTAGATTCAGATGAAGAAATCCAAGACGAAAATACCCGACTAGATTACAGTAAGTACTCTATCTGCCTGCAATCGTCCGGCTTAAAGGCTAATAATAGTTTAGCTCGCCGGCTAGGAGTTATCTCTAGGATACTTCGGCGTCCACCTTCCCCGACGACTTAAAATGTACAGGACAATACCCCACAATACCCTTCCACTACTCAGGTTTCTTTGCTTTCTATACCAACTCGTAACTTTTGTATCGGTGCTGTCTGTGCTTTCTCATGGGTTTAAAGAAGTGTATCACTTTTGTGTAACTATATATATTCAATGCGATTGCCAACAACCGCGAAATCTCCTATGGAAATGCTACAATTACAACCGGGATCCAGCGCCGTCCCCCTTGTAATAATTAAAGAACGTGAAATGGCGAGCCAAGCGCAATAACCCGGTGCCAACAAAAAGAATATGTCAAGAAAACGAAACCGTGGCCTGGTAAGTACGAATCAAGGCTAGCTCGTATTCTCTGTACCAATGACGTTGATGAAACATACAAAACGATCCTAGAATCCTCCTGGCAAAGCCAGCACAGGATGTTCGAATCCAACACGGGGGCGGAGAGGCATGATGTCTGCGGGAGCGCTGCGTCGCCTCCACCTGTAATCTAGCTGGTCTTTGGGAGAGGGATTCACAAACATACATTCCGAGGTTAAAGTGCGCCTCCGCAGTTTGGAAAGCATATCGTTGGCTTTCTGATCCCGCGATTTATCACGCGCATTGAAAACCTGGAGATTGCGCTCCGTCAATTCGACAGGCGATGTTGTGTGCGACCGAGGTACGACCAAGGTTGTAACGCGTATTTCGGGGAGCGAGGTGAAAAGAGGTGATTTTGGGGGCAGTGCGATAGCTCGCTCCGCAACAGGCGCAACGACAGGCTGAGCCGTTGCGGGCGTCCTGAGAGGCATCCGCAGCCTTCCTACGCCAACAGATGGGCGTGGCTGTGGGGGCGCAGTAGCGGGAGCTAGCCCCTGTATGGCGGCATTATCTACCTTCTTCGCCTGGGGCGTGAAACGTGCAGAGATCTGATCGAGAGAGGGTAATCCACCACGCGACCGCTGCCTCGTGTGCCCAACGTTCTTCTGAACCTTCTGTTCAGGAAGTCTGAAATCAACCTGCTCAACCCAGCCCTCAGGGATGCCCTCTTGCTCGTTGTGAAGGGTCTCAAAAAGAGCAAGGGGGGAAACGAGACCAGGAGATGGAAGTGAGTAGTGAAAGATAGCAGGAGATTCCGGAGGGGTCTTGGGGGTCATGGTAGCAGTGGGCGATGGAGGGGCTTGAAGCTTAGACAAAAAGAGGGCACGCCTTTCAGCTACGAAATGGATGATGGTATCTTGTTAATGGTGCGCTTTATGTTATTTTATTTTGGACAAGCCAACAAGACATACCTTGCTTGTTCTTGTGAGTCTTCAACGCAATCTCTTTGCGGAGATCGCCCTCTCGCTTTCCACTACCGAATGTCTTCGATGCATTCAATAATGTTTGGAATCGGTCGCTCTCGATACCTTTGCCGGTGAAGGCGTTGTCGGCGCGGTTCAAAGGCGAACGAGGTCTCTTAAAATTGGAGACGGTAGGTGGCGGAGTTAGATGGGAAGGCCTAAAGCCATCTTCTTCAGACGATACGGTGAGCGATATGAAGGGAGAAATGGGTTCTGGAAGGTATTCTTCTGGGGGAGCTAGAGATATGGAGATCTGAGGAACAGTGTAGGTGGCGAATTCCATAGAAGAAAAAGAGAGTAGAGGAATAGACAAGGAAGATGAAGTCAAATGGGTGGCCGGCACCAGAGCTTATACTGCAGGCGTTGAAAGGACACCGAACGAAACTTGAAGAGGAGAAGGAAGAGAAAGAAAGGGAAAAAGCACTGCAACGCTGATGGGTGAAGTGAGGCTCACACGTCCGTCACACTTGATCATATACTCCCTCCCGCATGTGTTACCACCCTTGGCGGTCCCAAAAATAATGCAACACGTTGCGAAGGCGTCCGTAAACTTTTTAGTGAACACGGATTACTTAACAACCACATCAACCAGAACCGCATCAGATTTCCAACCAAGCAGCGGGCCAGCAACTGCAGCTGCGCTAACCGTTCCGTCTCCCAACTCCCTTTCATCGCACTGAGCGATCATCGTCAACACTTGATTCTGGATTCTAATTCGAGATCGCTTTTCGTCGGTCTGGATACTTAATTACTCTATCTACAGTCCTTCGACCGCAGCAGCCTCAGCTAGTTTCTCCTTGTACAGCTTCTCGGCCTGCACCCAGACTTGGGCCTCCCGGCGCGACGGGAACTCCAAAAGCGATGGTAGGAGGTCGGCAGAAAACTGCTCTGACGCTTCCCGAGGCAACAAGGTTGGCAAGTGATCAATCGACACCACAGAAAGTGCGGGGTTCCCAGCGCTAAAACATAATTAGGGTCCTGACACTTGTTCCTAATCAAAAAGTACAAGGGCTTACCCGACTTGTACCGGAACCGTCGGTTTATCAAATGTAGTATTGATATTGTAGACGGGGATTGGGTTGAAGGGGTTTGTTGTATCACAGCTAACGTCAACGATAACAGATAATCTTCTCTTCGGTCCTGCCGCAGCAATTGAGTCATGGTCGATGAAGTTCGGGATTTGTGATGAGAGGTAAATGCAGTTGACGAAGATGTCAACATCAAGAATTTCATTGAAAGGGCCACCCTTGGCAGTTTCCGCCATATCCCATTTGATGATATCATCTCTGCAGAAGGATTTGTTTAACAAAGGAAATCCATCTCACGGGCGTTAAAGAGGGAACTCACTCATCGAGTCCGATTTTCCTAAAGAGGTCAACGGCACCACGTCCACAACGGCCGAGCGCGCCAATGACAAGAGCTTTGACACCTTTACCGCTTCCCCCTAGCAATGCCTTGACCTGGGAAATCATTGCTGCTTCATTCTCAAAAGGGGTCAGCAGACCAAGTGTTTCTCCCTTGCGCTGGGCAACGAGCGCCAATGCACCGGCTGCTGCACCGGCAAAACCTGCATGGAATCCAAAAGCGGCGACGCGACGGCCAGAAAGATCGTTGAGGAACTCGATATCATACAATGTGCCACCTCCGCGGTGGAAGCGCGAGAGGACCTTAGACCAGCCAGCCTGTTTTTTGTAGCAGTGCGCGAACTGGATGTGGGTGTGGGGTAGGGGATCAGTTGATTCTGGGAGCTCCTTCAACCCAATGATGGGGACATCAGTGGGGGCAGATGGCCAGGTGTTATTCTCCACGAGCGTGCAGCCAACGCTAAATGAATGTCAAAAGAGAAGCACAATGGGGTGTCATAAGATGTAGATACTAACGCCTCGTATTCAGAGTCATCAAAGATGCGTTGCTCGTCGCGCTCGACGAAGATGTCAAATCCCGCATCAATCAACTTCTTGGAGGTGGTAGGAGTGAGCGCAGCACGGCGCTCGAACTCCTTCTTTTCGCATCGCAGCCATAGGACTCGGTTGGACATTTTGTGAGAGGATAGATACGTTCGAAAAAATGTTGGTCTCCCTTGATTACTATGACTCGATTCGATAAGATCTAATCTCAGAGCCAAATAAGGACACTGCCACTTGATCTACTATGGAATTCGGTACTTTTGTCCTGAACACTCGACGAGATTTATCCAGGTGTTTAAGCTTTAGCATCCTGTTGAGCAGCTATCGCATTCTTCTCGAAACTGCGCAAGTGCTGAACAACATTGCCTTTCCCTGTCTCGAATTTTTCGAACGCTTGCTTTGCAGTTCCGGAGGGAATGTAGTCTTCGCCTTTTCTTAATCCGTCAAGGGTGATACTTACGAATTCATCCAGAGGCATCCAAAACTTGGATAGCCGCTCAGTTGTCCCATATGCTATGATCATGCAATGTCAGTTCAAACGCGTTTTGGAAGACACCATCAGGGCTTACGATCATGGAGCTCAGATTCAACGAGTCTAAATAAGCAAAGACCGTTCTAAGCATGTGATGACTATGGTTGAACGAAATGCACATACGGGGGGATTATCTCCATCACTTGAACATTGGTTTCATCGAGCTGAGAGCGGAGGGAAGTCGTGAAACTTCTCAGTGCGGCCTTCGAAGCTGAGTAATTTGACAACCCAGGCGCTGGGACAATTCCCAAACCGGAGGTTACTGTGACAATGAAAGAAGGCTTTCCTTGCTCCTGGAATTAATTAAAGTGCATTAGGTTTGTGAGAAAACGGAGGTAGCAGAAAACTCAAGAAAATATATACATACCGACCGGTTCAAGAAGTGAGGGAGGATGTATGTTATCAAGGCGACGACCGAAGTGTAGTTGACGTTCAATTCTTCGATTACCTCTGTCGTTTGAAATGAGCTACGAAAAAACACATAAATCTGTTTAGACACCCACTCGAGAGATCAACATCTTTTGTGAAATCGAGCTGGTGCTGGATGCCAGCATTGAGAACGATAGCGTCGAGCTAGTAACGCCAAAGTCAGCCGAATTAAACGCCAATTAAAAGAAGTTCCCAAGGCATGCATACATCTGGGAATTTGGCAATAAGGGCGTCCGCGGAGGTCTTCAATGTCGCCAGGTCGGCGCTAACATCTAAATATAAAGGCTCTATTCCTTGTACTGAACGAAGCGCGTCAAGGCGGTCCTGGCGGCGCCCCGCAGCGACGACCGTGGGGCGACTAGGGAGCTCGGCGACGCGCAGCGCAAGTGCACGGCCAATACCAGAAGTGGCTCCTGTAATAAGAACGCATTTGGCGTCGTCGAGAGATGTAGAGACTTTGGGTGACATGGCAATTGTGCAATTATGTGTTCGTAGAACGTTTGTGTCTTAGACTGCAGTTTACCAAAGCGTGTGGGAGCTGGGCAAGGTGCAGTTCAATGTCAAATGTCGTTCAAATTTATATCCCCCAAAATACAGTACGTACCGCTGGTGACATTGCGGTTAGTACTAAGCGCTGAGCACTGAGTCGTCAAGGAACTTGAAGTGGTGGTTTTTATCAATCCCTTACGCGTCGAAAGTACTGAATCAGCACAATTGATTTATCGTATCTTTACTGCCGGTGGGAGACGTCGTCCTCTGGCGTAGCGGCAGACATGTCTCATGACGGCGTACTCACCACTACAAGGGGAAAACGCCGCAACCCTCTACCCATGAGATCGGCATGGGTTCCAATAACGAGATACAAATAGTCTGAAATAGATGGACAAGTACGTTGAACGAAATTGCAGCATGATCTTCGGAACCACAGCATCTTATCGCGCGGATATTATGCACGGCCCGTGACTGGTGGCAGTGTCGCGCAACCAATGTATCAATCGATTTGAACGGAATCCTACCAATGACCATGTCCACCACACCCGAAACCTCCTCACAAGATGCCTCAATACCCGATACAGATCGGCAGGTAGAACCCACTGCGACACCAGCCAAAGCACCTCCGGTACAAGTGAGTGAGTCTTACCAAGCAAACAATATCTGCCCAATCCCAAATCACATCCACCCCAAATCCTACCCCCAGTTTTTCTTGCCCGATCTCCTCTAACTACTATTTCACGTATATCAGGATGCACTGGATCAAGCAGGTACACTAAAAGCCGAGGGTACTGAAGCTTTCCGTGCGGGACGCTGGAATGACGCACTTGCTTCATATCAAGCCGCACTGCGATGTCTACCAAAACGAATAGTTCCTGAATCGCCTCCCGGGCCAACGAGGGAAGATACCGGGGACGAGGATGATGGTACCGACACTGGAATCGGATCCATTTCGAATCCAGCTGCAAATAAAGCTGAGAAGGGCAAAGCGAAAGAGGTGAACGAGCCGAACGTGGAAGAGGTGGTCGATGTGCCCTCCCCTGCAGTGAGCACGGCCGATAAAGAAACAGCGCGCTTGAGGGCGGTATTGTACGCAAACATGGGCGCGTGTTATGTCAAGACAGTGCGTAACCTTATTTAGCTTCAACACAACGGCAGCAGCTATGAAGCACTGTCGAATTCTACCATGTTCCTCATCTACAATTACTCATGACTCTTCTTATCAGGGTGATCATAAGGAAGCCGCGCAGGCTTGTTCTCAAGGTGCGTATTTACTTTGGCGGCAGTTGCTGAATAGAGTCTGCTGGAGCCCAGTTAACCTTACTTTCATCTATAGCGATCCTGGATGACCCAGCATATGTGCGAGCGCGAGAACGACGCGCAGCAGCGAACGAGATTGTCGGCACCTGGTCAAGCCTAAGCTCGGCACAGGAAGGTACACTATGCTCCAGTAATTCTTCCCTACGCGTTTTTAATGTAATTTATAGATTACGCCGCCCTACTTCAGTTGCATACAACACCGGCGCAGCTGGCTGATATCAGACGGAAGATGCAAATCCTGAAGCCGCGTCTGGAGGCGGCGCAGAAACGGGAGACGGATGAGATGATAGGCAAGCTCAAGGGTTTGGGCAACACTATATTGGGTATGTGCGCTATTCCTTCGTTCGATGGACATTAAATCATCATTCGTCCTGCAGGTAACTTTGGGCTGTCGACCGACAACTTCAAGTTCGAGCCGAACGGAGCAGGCGGGTATTCGCTGAACTTTGCGCGCTAGATGGGTCGGGTGGTTCATTATAGTATGTGTTGGATATATTAGTAGTTTTAATGGTCACGTTATGACGGTATACCGGGGATGCGGGTCATGTTAGGAAGTTAATTCCAGAACCACTGGGAAAGAGGGTAAACTTGTGCGGAGGCCACACCTATACAGGACAAGCCCATGAGCGAATGCAAACAGACAGGCTATTCAACACTAACCCTAGCCACTATGCGCCCCTTCACCAGCGCAATGGGAACAGGCCCGTATACCCTTGAATCGCGAGACCACTCCGCATTGTCGCCTGAGATCCAAACATGGCCCGGCGGGACTTTGACGTGTTCTGTACTAGGCGCGTACTCGCCCGTTGGGTCTACGCATAACACATCTCCGGGGAGACCCAAGAGACGCTTGCATACCATCTGACCGCGCTCGAGGGGCGATTCTACGACGAGGAGGTCCCCACGGACGAGGGGAGCGTTGAGGTGGCGGATGGAGAGGCGGTCTTCAATGATCATCTCACCGGAGGTGGCGAATGTGGGGAGCATGGATGGGCCCGTCGTCTGTGAGATCAGTCAGCAAGGTGGGGGACTAGCGGAAGAAGGAACGTACTATGGATAAGCGCCCAATATGTGCGAATACGAGATGTATTAAGAAAAAGGCGTTCAAGGCCTGAAGGCGAAGTGTCATTGGCCATCTCAATGCGCCTAGTCAAGGGAATGGGACTTACGTGCGCGGTGAACATTACAACCTGCTTCGCTCGGCGCCACCACCACGCGCGCCCACTGCATCCCTCGAACCAGCCGTAGAAGCCCGAGCGCGCCCTATGCAGAAGACGCATAGCCCTCCCTAGAACCTTAGACGGCAAAGCTGACACGAGGTCAACAGAATGACGCGGAGGGTAGACATTGGGCGGGTTTTTGGCTTCCGATTTTGCTTTTACCTGTGCATGTATTGGCCGAAAGCTGTATGTCCGGAACTGGGAGGACGATATTCGTCTTCGGGACTGTTCTAGTAACGAAGGCCGGAATGTGTGGGTATTTGGGAGCTTTGAAAGACGAGCAGCTAAGCAAGGCGGTTGTCGGTGGAATGCCGGGTTTATGTTAGCATGCAGCCAATGACGAAGGGGAGAGGACATGGACGCATGAAATAACCATGCGCGCCTGTAGTGTTACAAATAGTGATTTGGTTATGTAATTCTGCTCTAATCTTATCTGCCAACTGAAAGTGTTCAATCGATTTTATTGACGCGTCGGTTAACTAATACCATCAGCTGAAAATGTCTTCGTTCAAGCGCAAACCAAAAGCAACAACAGTGGGCGACGCTGGTAGTAGCAGAAAGTTGGCGGTGGAAACAATAGCACCGCTCACCGTCTACTCTGGGACGCGCATATCTCCAGCGTCGACGCTAAGCCTGGTCACCTCGACCGGCATCTCTTCACTAGACGACATTCTTGGAGGCGGACTTCCCCTTTCGTGTTCACTTGTTATTGCGGCGCCGGACGTGCATTCATCGTATGGGGAGCTAGTGCAGAAGTATTTTGTGGCGCAAGGCCTGGCGGCCGGGCAACGCGTGTGTGTAGTAGGGCAGGACGGGGCAGCATGGGTCCGTGAAGTTATGTGGATGGCTGATGCTCGGGGGGTCGCCGTGCGCTGTGGCGGGGCTGAGCGGGGCCAAGGGGACTCTGACGAGGAGGAGAAGGGGTCAGAGAAGGCGCGCGGTGGGAAGGTGACGATCGCGTGGCGGTATGAGAAGATGCGGCAGTTTCAGACAACGACGGACCAGTGAGTGTGAAGGGCTTCTTCGGTGGAGTGGATGTCTGACTGGTTACAGAGAGGGGGAGGCGTACTGCGCGCCATTTGAATTGGGGAGTCGCGTGCCAGAGGAGGTAATTGCAGAGGCGGTAGGAGAGCGGCGGCTTACGTTCGTGGAGGTGGGACGGGGGCCTGGAGACGTGCTGCGTGCTGTCGCACAGGAGCTGCAGGCGGGGGGAGCGCTGCCGGTGCGGATATGCGTCCCAGCGCTAGGGGCGCCTGCCTGGGGCGATCTCACTGCACAGGTCCGTCCGTTGCATTTGTGGCGATCTGCGCATTTTTAATTTAGTGCATCAGGGCGTGCTGCATTTCTTGCACGCACTCCGGGCGCTACTGCGGTTGCATTCCCACGCATGCGCATCGGTCGGTCTGGCGCCGCATATCTCTACGGCCGGATGGATGGACAAGATCGGCTGGGCGGCGGACGGCGCGCTTACCGTGGCTGCATTTAGTGGTGCGTGTTTTGCGTGAACAGCAGAACGCTAGCTGATACAGATGTGCACAGCGAACCCGGCGCTGGCGAGTATGTTCCCCGGCCACCACGGCCTGCTCCAGACGCACCGGCTACCGGCGCCGCATACGCTGCTGCCGCCGAGCGACCGTTTTTCGACGCTGCGAGGGCTGGGGGGGAGCGGGGAGAACAACCTGGCCTTCCGGTGCACGCGCAAGCGGCTGGTGTTCGAAACGCTGCACCTGGACGTGGAGGGCGGCACGGCTGAGCGGCGGACGACGGCAGCGCCGGGGAGTGGGACGGGGACCGGGGCGGCAGCGGCGGCGGCAGGGCGGGCAAAGAGCGGCAAGCGGGTGGGGTTCGAGGCCGATCTGTATTAGTAGTAACGATCAATGTTTGGATGTGTTTGCTGTGTAGTAAAGTTTGGGCGGAGTCGCGGTGGGGATTTATGCACTCTCTCTTGGACGATGTGCACGGCCGCGCCTGTGCTCGCCCCCGCGCCCCGGACCACGACGCCCTGAGCCGCATGCCCCGCACAGACCACTACGCCGACTCAGCCCGCCACGCTCTCCCGCCCCTCTCCTCCGCCTCCTCCGCCTCGACCCGCTCCTCCGCCTACACATCCGTCGGCAGCACCCAGGCCTATCCCGACTTCTCCAACGTCCGCGTCGCAGACCCCGACGACGACAACGCCACCCACCCCCTCCCCATCAACAGCGACACCCTCGTCCACATGCTTGCCACCGATCCCGCCCACTCGTCCTCCGCCCGTGCTCTGGGTCCCCGCAACCCCGACAGCTCCCGCTGGTCAGAGTCTTATTCGGCTAGCGTCAGATCGCGTTCCTCTTCTCTCGGAAACGGCCTCGCCTCCACGGTCCCCCCTCCTCTTCCTCCCCACGACTACACCATCTCTCCCCCTCTTTCCCAGAAACCTAGCTATGACCTCTCATGGCGCAGCGTCGACGAACGAGAGGAGGGTGGCCTCATGTCTGAGGAGGAGACCGACGAAGACCCCGGCCTCGACATCCTTGATGTAGACGATGATGACGATGACGACGACGTCGACGAGGACGAGCGCACCTCTGCTGCCGTCATCGCCGACGAGGGAAAAGGTCTCATCGTGCATGGCGACAGTGTTCCCATAAACCAGCTTCATGTGCAGCCGGGTGTGCATTCTTGTTCCTTTCTTCTACAAATCTCTAATCTTAAACATCCGCTATACAGGAACGACCCACCTTTTAATAGGTTCATCCTCTACCCCCAACGCTGTGCCTGCCTTCTTGACTTCTATTATGCCTCAGATCGCCCACAGTCTCCTCGCTTTAGATATCTCTGCCAACTTTCTGGGTGCCCTACCACCAGTTCTCTCCATGTGTGAAAATCTCGAAGAGCTTAATGTTGCTGCCAACCCTCTTAGAGTCCTTCCTGTCTTCCTGGCCGAGCTCACAAATCTCCGCGTTTTGATCGCAGATTCTACTGGCATCAACACACTCCCTGATGCACTCGTTGATCTTGACAAGCTCCATACCATCAGTATTCGACGTAATAAACTAAATTTACTACCTAGTTGGCTCTGTCTCCTCCCTGCCCTCCAGACCCTCTGCATAGACAACAATCCATTTCAAGGGCCTTGGAAAAGCCTCGTTGACCCTTTGCTCGCCAAACTCCCCTCCACACCTGTCTATCCTCCCTCTACCCCCATGCTGCCAAACTCGGCGGGCCTCCAAAGCAACCCTGACACCGAAACAGATGGCACTGACACTGATGAGTTGTCAGACCAAGAGTCTCCGCACCAAAATCACCATTATCACAACGCTCCGGAGGAAGAGGAAGATCACACGATCACTCCAGAACGTGCTCCCTTTCTTTCACGCGCAACGACATCCCCCTTTCCAGCTTCACTACCGGTACCACAAGCCAAACCGCTCGTCCGCACACGCACCACTCCCAACCGCGCCTATTTTGAGGGCGCACGCGGGAAGATGCCACCTGCGAACGCCAACCATTCGCCTGATCCTCGGACGCAGAACCCACCCGTGGGAAGAAGCCAGGACGCGCCCGGTGGGGAGCATGAAATCCGCAAGATGAAGAGTGCAGGCGATTTGCGGCGGGGCAAGCTTTTGAGCCCAGGCACCGCGCCAGAGAGCGAAATGCCGCTTCGCCCACATATACAGAAATACGCGACCTCACAGTCAAGCACCAACTTGCTAGCTGTTGCCCCGGGTCCTGGTCCTGCCGGCCCAGCAGGCTCAGAGGCGTACCCGAAGCGTTTTGCGAGTCTAGGACCAAACTCACAGCTCATGGCGCCTGTGCGAGCAGCACCGCCTAATGCCTCACGTCCTCAGCTTAGCCAGTCGATGTGGGAGAGCAGCCCTGCACTGGCAAAATCGGTAAGTATGGAGCCGGACCGTGCGTCGTCATACACGGGCCCTCCACCGCCGCCGCTTTCACAAAAGGCTGAGAGCTACGACAATAGTGGAAAGACGCGGCGTGGTTCAAGACCGTCCAGGGAGAAGAGCAGCCGATGGGGCTTTCTCAAGAAGATGTCGATGAGCAAAATCAAACCGGATACACCGTCGCCGCCGTCCTCCTCTGCTGGATCCCCAAACGCACCGCGGCTTGCGCCACGCATTACGGGGCCGCATACATCTGCAAACGGCGGTGGTAATCCCAACGCAAGGCTGGGACTGGAACGCGTAAATGAGACACCACATCTTGATCTACGGTTGTCAACGACCGGTATGCTTGATAGCATGCCTTCACTTGGCGCACCATCCTCGTATGGAGCCCCGCCACGCATGCAGCTCAACAACGAATCAATGCCTCCACCGCAGGGATCCTCCAGCCTTTTCCCACCCTCTCCAGGTAACAATTCCAATGGCCTACTCGTACCACCTATGCGAACAACGAAGCGTCGCAGCTTCCTTCCAGTCGAAGCGCCAGGGATGATGGCGGTCAGTATCCCAGAAAACTCGGCGTTTGTAGGCGGCCTTGTGGTCGCGTACGATGGCGACGAGCAGCACCCATATGACGCACCACCAACGCCAATCAGCCCGCAAATTATCGACCATGCGCAGTACATCAAACGGGAGGAGGATCGCGCGCGAGAGGCGTATATGCGCGCTCTACGCTCGGTAATGGCGTATCTGAAGGATATGCACGATCTCGGTATCGTACAGCAAGCCGGCCGCACGGGTGCGCGCCTCTTGGCGCCTATTGGCGCGCCTCCTCCTGGAGCTGTGAGCGTGTACGATTCGCGGGCTGAATGGGAGGAGGGAGGCGCGTCGCTTCTTGACGCGAACGGTGTGCCAGCACCGCGTATGCGGCGGCTGACAGTGGGTGAAGCAACAGGGGCGCGCGAGGTCTCGGGAATGCCTGCGGGATCGTCGACGCTGGCGATGTCAGAGCATGGCGCACACCTACGGTCATTCGACTCAGGAGCGGGAGTGCGAAGTGGGACGTCTAGTCAGACGCTCAGTGTAGCGACCACGGATAGCAGCGGGTCAGGCGAGGAGCGCAAGTTCAAGGATGACAAGGGCAAGCGCGCCATGGTCATTCGGGAAATTGTCATGTACGTTTCTTTTTTTACTTGTATGTATGCGTGGCTGACATCTATTCTGCTCTACAGCACGGAGCAGACATATGTGAAAGGCCTGCAAGAACTTGTGGACATCTATATCAAGCCGGCAAGTAGCCCAGTCACCACTCTTACTGGTGTCAAGGAGACTGTAGTTCCTGCACCGGAGCGCAAGGTCGTGTTCGGTGGCATCGACGCGCTGTATTCCTTCCATAAAGAGAGTTTCCTACCCGCTCTCGAAATTGCCGCGGGTCCATTGATGAAGACAAACGAGGAGATGCGCGATACAGACCATGACGGCCAGCTGTCGCTCAGGGTGGCTAAAGCGGTCGGGAGTATATTCGTGTCGCACGCGGCGTTTATGAAGATGTACTCGAGTTATATCAAGTAAGTGTCATTTCAGGTTTAGGCTGTGCTGTTTAAGCTTTCACTTCTCGCCCCTCGTGCGAGAGGGGCCAAAGCTAAACGTGGACAGATAGATGCAGTCAGACACCACGAGAAAGGCACATAGAGCTAATTGAGTTTATTTTTTGCGGCGGAACAGCAACTTTGACAGCTCGGTGCAGCGGGTCAAGTATTGGACCTCGGACAAGAACGCGCCAGCGCCTGCACCGCCGCCGACACTCATGAGCTCTCCGAGTACATCGCAGCTTGTTGGCCTCGGGCTTAGCATGGCGCTCGCGAGCAGTCCCAATGTTATGTCCGAGACGTCTCCTGCAGCGACGGGCATTCCGAATTTGACGGCGAGCCAGCGCAAGCGCATCAAGCAATATTTGAAGCGCTGCCGTGTTAATCCGCGCCATACACAGCTCAACTTAGAGGGCTACCTCCTGCTACCTGTTCAGCGGGTTCCGCGGTATAAACTTCTGGTGCGAATTCTGCTGATTTGGTCTCGCGGACGATACTTATGAGTTTTGGTAGCTTGAGGAGCTGTTACGGAGTACCCCGCCCACGTATGAATATATGGATGACCCGTTGGATAGAGCTTTGGCCGAGATCGCCCTTCTCGCCAATAATATGAACGAGGGTAAACGCGAGTCTGAGTCTCGGCGCAAGCTTGTCCAGTGGCAAGCGCGGATCCGGGGAAAGTTCCCTAGCCCCCTAGTGCAGCCGCATCGGTCAGTATTAGTATTTACCGCACTTATTCACACCCCGGTTACTCATTGTCTGCGTATTGAACAGACGTCTCATTATGGACGGACCTCTCCTCTTGACCCGCGTCGTGCGCAAGTCGTCTATAAGTTTCGAGGCGATCAATGCGCAAGGTGACGCGACGATACTCCAGATCGACTGCCTTGCTCCAGAGCTAACTCCACGCCCGCTCGTCGGCATCCTATGCAATGATCTTCTGGTACTGTGTCGGGACCCATCAGAAGGCCAAGACCCAGCCTCTCCCGTGGATTTATGGGCCGTACTGCGGATGCAGACAGTACCACAGCCAGCTAGTATCGTGCACGGAAACTGTATGTAGTTTTTCCCGTTCCGATTTACCGCATATACTCATTCTTTTTGTTTTTTTTTTGCGTCTATAGCTCTCCGATTAGTCGACAACAAAGCAATATTGTATTTTGACGCTCCTAATCCGTCTGCGGCCTTGAACTGGTATCGAGGTCAGTCATCACCAGTTCATGTCAATGCCTTTTGCTCACTTGTGTTTATCTCTCAGCCATTAATCTGCATATTCCCGCTTCAAAGACATAGTCATCAATGGATTCGCTTTTTATCAAGGTTTTTTTTATCTGTGTTGTCGACCACTGTATTTCCATCTCGCTAGAGCTCGACATTTAATTATTATCTGTGCTTTCCTTTTCCCCGTTCATTCTGTTTGTGTTTTTTGCCCTTTCGGTTTCGTTCAATTCAGTGTCCAGTATTCTCAGTTCCATACACTCTCAGTCCACTCACATCCATCATACTTGACTTTATTATTAACGCAAATTCGAATGCAATGCAATATATACTTAGGACTATCATTTCATAATCAGAGCAGGAGTATAATATTAATGTCTAAACAGACTACAGCTACAGGTAACAGATTCGCAGTAGAGAAAACACGGTATAAAAACCTCGGATATTATCGCGCAGTATTGATCCAAATATAAAATTACATCTGAGAAGAAAAGGATGAGCTTCGCTATGGAGTAAGAGGACAAGACGAAATTTACTCACCAGCCAAGCCCAGAAAGCCTCCCATTTGTTCGCTGGAGGAGGATCATCATACGTATCTGCTTCTATTTCCTTGATATTTGTGACAAAGTCCATCTCATGTGGCTTCTTGGCTGCCTCACGATAGTAGAACTTAGCACCGACATACATGATTGGGAAGAGAACCAAGGGAAGGTAGTTAGTGACGAAGGTGTCCGTCGCCCAGCCACCTTTGAGGAAGACAGCCCATCCACTCAGCTATAGGCAACCATCAATATTTGAAAACAACGATTTAATGGACAGGAAACTCACAATCGAAATGATGATACATGACGCTGCGGCGTAGTAAGCAGCGAACGGTTGGAGGTTGGAGTAGAATGGAAGAGATTTTCTGTCAATTCCCTGCGCCTTGAGACCTTGGTGGAATCGGATGTACGTAAAGCTGATTCCAAACCAAGTCATCAAACCGGCGATGGCGGTCATGTTTGCGAACCAGCCGAATACACGGCCTGCGCCCGAAGAACTTGCCATGTATCCGAGAAGTACGAACAAGGAGCAGAAGATGACCGAGGCGTATGGAAGACCACTGCCTGTCGTCCTCAAGAATAGCTTGGGTGCATTGCCTGAGGCAGCAAGTCCATCTGTCAAATGCACAGCATTGAGAAAAAAATTTTACCCAAAATTAAATTTTCATTGAAAACTTACAGAGAGCTCTGGAACTTGTATACAAATCACTGGAGGCGGCTGACCAGGCAGATGTCAAAAGACATGCGTTGATAATCTAGGACCAAAATTAGTTATCTTTACACATGGGAATGAACAGAACTTTATTCACCGATGGGAGGGATTTAATTCCGGCGCGCTGGATGGCGATAACGAATGGAGAAGCTGCTGCGGTACCAGCTGTCTCTTTGAGGTTGAGTCTTGGGTCGTTGGAAGGGACCAAAAGACCGATGACGATTGTACCACAGATGTAGAAGAGGAGGATACCTTAATGGATCAAGGCGCTTAAAATGCAGGACACATGCGGGGTAGTGATTGGACTTACGGATGTAAACTCGCTTAATCGCTTTCGGAAGGTTGCGCCTGGGGTTTGTGGCCTCGCCGGCTGCGATCTGTAGTAAAGTAAAATTAGCACATGACGGGCGATCCGAGCGCGACATTCAAACGCACGGCAACAATTTCCGTTCCAATGTACGAGAAGGCGGCTTGAGTCAGGACAGCCCAGAAACCCAAGAAACGACCTTTGGATCCTCCGATGTTGTTGAACTGGACGAATGGTCCAGGATTTTTCCAAAAGCGGAACCCCAGTCGATCATGATCAGGACCACCTACAAAACGATAAGAAATTTCCAACATGCTTAAAATATAGCAACGTACCGCCAAGATCGAGCACAATGCCAAGAATGATAAGTCCTGTGATTGTGATAACTTTGATAGAGCTATAGATTGGAGCATGTGTTAGCTTTCAAATTTGTTGATATGCCAGATGAAACTCACGCGAAAACGAATTCGGCTTCTCCGTATGCACCTTGAATTTGATTTCATCAGTTCTTCACGTAGTACTCCAACGACTCCAGAACACACACCTGCTCCAAGCATATTGATTACAATGACTACAACCATGCACACGGTAATCCAGACTGCAGAGTTGATTTCCTTATTCCAGAAACCAATGAGAACAGACGCGGCGCTGAGTTCTGCAGGTAAGATGATGACCCAGTTATACCTATGTCATAGCAGGCGAATAAGAGCGCCGAAGAAAAGAATATGGATACAAGCAGACGGACCAGTAATTCCAACCCATTGTGAAAGAGAAAGCGGGGTCTACGAAACGTTCAGCCAGCTTGATGTGCCCTCCAGGAATAGGAAGGAATGCAACCATCTCTCCCAAAGAAACCATGACGGCGTAGCAAATGGAACCCATTAAGGCATAACCCAATATCAGACCTAATGCACAGCCAAGTTCAAGTCAAAATAGCCAGAATATCGATTGGAGTAAGCTTACCGACTGGACCTCCATTGGCTAGAGCACCAGCAGTTCCAAGGAAAAGACCTTGAAGAAGAAGAAAAAAAAAGGTTAGGAAACGGCTATAGAAAGCCCTTCCTCTGTTACTAACCTGTTCCAATGACACCACCGATACTTTGAGCCGCGTCAGTATAACAGTGATAGGCACTGAACAAACGGAAGATACCTAATCATAGCGATATGCCTGTTTTTTAGTTGGCGCACGAGCTTGGGCTGTCCAGTCATGGGGTCGATGATGGGCCCTCTGAGGGATTCGGTATCGGAGCCAGCATTGGACTCCTTGATGTCGGAGGTGTGGCCTTTCTCGTCGCTTGCCATGTTCGATAAATGTACGTGAGAGCACGGCTGAAGGAGGGGGGACCGAACTTGTAGAAAGACGGACGTATAAATACTGGCTATCAGTAACAGGGGCAGTGCCAGGTGGGGTATTTGGACTCCGGGGGAAAGGAGCCACTATGATCCGAACCATGGCGTTGACATCCTGCCACTAGCGCAAAGAATCAGCCAGATACAGCCCCGATCCCCGTCTCGATGCAGCACTGTAAGCGTTCATTCGATTGTAAAGTCCCGTAACGGGCGCAAAATAGGCTCAAAGACCCACACAATATCCAATGATTTTTTCCGTAATGTGCAGGTTAAGAAAACTGGAGGCGCCGTCGAGAAAATGTGGAATGCAGGACTCAAAAATACTTAGCGCCCTCTAATCTGCGATCCCGTGGGAATTATTCGCTTCTCTATTTTTAGGAATACATACCATCATTAGATTCAATACATAGACGATAAGCATAGTATCAAATTGCATGTAGCAATCGGATATTCACTTCTCATGAGATAGGCAAGTTATCATGTATAGTCCATCAGATAGCTCTGCTCCATGATAACCAGCATATCATGGCGTACCTGAGGCGTGATCGAGAAATTTTCTCAAGGAAACATAGTCTGCAAACCACATGGAGCGCCCTGCAACCAGGAGTTACATTGGCAGTTTCAGTAATAATAATGTGAAAGCAGTATAAATATGTAGTCAAAAAAAACATCAAATTCAAGTTGTGGGATTGACGGGTTGCTCCGGCCACTGCGCACACGACCTTGAGATGCGTATCTCTGGCCAACTCAGACCGAGGTTGTTGGAGATTGAAGTGGCTCGTTCATGAGAAAACATACGTTCTATGTATAGACGTCCTACCAATCTTTTCAACGTGAGGTCTATGGTCGATGTTCATCCTCATCCGCATTACTACATCTAAACGCAAACATTCAGCGAAGCAAAACCCAACGGTTCAAAAGTCTCACTGACCAGACATCGCCAAATGGCCTCGATCTTATTTCTAGGAGGATGCTCTGGGCGCCTGAGGAAAGCGATTAGCGGCTGCAATGAGACACGAAAGTCAAATGCCAGAGAGTACATTGTGCCTTCAATCTCCTTGATGTCTGATACGAAGTCCATCTCCTGCGGGGTCTTGATAGCGTCCTGATAATAAAATTTGGCGCCCGCGTAGAGAACCGGAAACAAACCAAGCGGAAGATAATTTGTGACAAAAGTGTCCGCTGCCCATCCGCCTTTAAGGAATACTTCCCAACCACTGACCTAGAGTACGCAGCCTGGGCTTAGAATCACAGACTATCTCTTATCCCAACGGCCGAGAACTCACAAATGATATCACTCAACACGCAACCATCGCATACCAAGCAGCAAAGGGCTGATGATTGGAATAAAATGGAAGTGTACGCCTGTCGATTCCTTGAACTCTTAGGCCTTCGTAGAAGCGTAGATATATGACGCATATACCAAACCATGCCATGAGGCCAGCGACGGCCGTCATATTGGCAAACCACCCGAATACGCGTCCAGAACCTTCTGTAGTCCCCATGTATCCAAGAGAACTGAAAATGACTGCTGCATATGGCATACCATTCTGAGATGTCCTCAGAAAGAACTTTGGAGCATTCCCCGCAGCAGCTAACCCATCTATGAGAGTAATCAAGGTACTATGAGTATTGTATGGCGAAAACTGGGCGAAAGGCGCATACACAGTACTCGTGAACCAGTATAAATATCGCTAGAGGCGGCAGATGAAGCTGAAGTTATGAGGCACGCATTGATTATCTTTTTATTTCTCCATGAGTGGGCCAGGTATATCGTGTGATAAAGAATGGCCGTACCGATGGTAAGGACCTGATACCGGCACGTTCAATAGCAATAACGAAGGGAGATGCCTCAGCAGTGCCTTCCGTCGAGGCGAGATTCAGTCCCGGTGAATTCGATGGAACAAGGAGTCCTATAACGGTCGTTCCGAGGATATAGAAAAGTAAAATACCTGAAAAAGAACACAGCACGTCATTGAAGATAAGGAATCATAAATTAAATGCTAACGAGCGGCAGACGCACGGGCTGATACTCTGTTGATAGCTTTAGGAATATTCCGTCTCGGGTTCTTGGGCTCTGCAGCCGCGATCTAGAAAGGGGATAGAGGGTCAGATAAGGATAATTCGATACTTAATCGAGAAATGCTTCCTACAGCCACAATTTCTGTTCCTACAAATGAAAAAGCAGCTTGGGTCAGGACTGAGCAAAAGCTCAAAAATCGCCCTGTCGCCCCTGAGATCCCATTGAATTGAACGAAGGGACCCGGGTCCTTCCAATATCTGAAGCCAATGCGGTCGTGACTAGGTCCTCCTGAAAAGAGAGAAAAAAGTTAGATGTAATTCTCATTGTTACGGCGAAACCATACCACCAAGGTCAAGTGTTATGCCAAGAATAACGAGGCCAGTGATTGTGACGACTTTGATTGCACTATTCCGCCCCAAATTTGAGTATCGCAGGTGTCCATGAGCATATACGAAGTCTTAGACTTACGCAAAGATAAATTCAGCTTCACCATAGGCGCCTAAATTCTTATTGGATTATTTGATGAGTAATAAGCCTATCGTACTAACCTGCATCCAATAAATTGATAGAGACGACCACTGCCATCAGGATCGTAACCCAAACCGCCGGATTGATATCTTTATTCCAAAAGCCGACTAGAACAGAGGCTGCACTCAATTCCGCAGGTAGGAGTATGGTCCAATTATACCTGAATACAGATGAACATAAACGAGAGCGTGGACATTATTGACATACGTACCAGTAATTCCATCCCATAGCAAAAGAAAAGGCAGGATCGACGAAACGCTCAGCTAATTTGATATGACCGCCAGGAATAGGTAAGAATGAAACCATTTCGCCAACAGATACCTGCATTATTGTCAGTATGCTCTGAACCAGCGCCGAAATTAAACACATACCATTACACAGTAACATATTGTGCCAATAACTGTGTATCCAAGAAGTAGCCCTGTGAACGAGACGAAGAATTCTCAACTAGTAAAAAAATAAGACAGTATGAAGTTGGTGTACTAGCGGGACCACTAGTCCGAAGGACATTTGCTGTACCCAAAAAGAGACCTTGATACGAAGTTCAACTCGGTTAAATGACCTGTTCCAATGACACCCCCGATACTAAAAGATGGTTAAGTCTTGCGTATATTATCAGGACAAAACTAGAAAAAATGTACATACTTGATCATAGAAATATGCCGATTTTTGAACTGGCGAATAAGCCTATGTTGTCCAGTCCGGTGATCAACATCCGCATTATTGGGAAGCAACGTCTCTGGATCGGTGGAGTTCATTCCATCATGTATATAGCCGCGATCGTCATGGTACACCTCCGCTTTTTCGTCCATCACTTCTGGGTGCACTACAAGTGAGCAGATGATATGGAGGAGGAGGGAATAAGTGTGTGTGAGTGGACCATGCTCCGATTAGCTGAAAATAGCCGTTAATTCTTTATAGATTCGTTCATTCAGTTTATGACGGCTGGGTCAAGCAGTGGTCAGGCGGGTTGACGAGGCACACGGTATTGAAGTCATTCATGACCAGAACGCGTACGACTGAATTCGGTAGCACATTATCCATAATTGGTATGGAGCTTTAACCTTTTCGCAATATACTTGGTTGGATCACAAGATGAGACTGCTATAAATGCAGAAAACAGAAATTCGGATCCTGGACGAAAATATCAGCAAGGCAGAAATAATGTGGGTACAGGCGGCTTACAAGCTCTATTATTAGATGAAGCCATCTCTCCACATGTCCAGTGAGCTGTGAAAGCCCTCAAGAAACTCAAGGATGGATATTCGCAGCCTGCAGAACAGCAGAAACAAAAAATTGAATTGTATGGTGATGGTTCCAAGCGAAGACTGTTCAGAGTTCGATCAATGAATGACGCTGATGGTATCTTATCCCTTTGGTTCGCTAACGCAAACAAATGTCATACCGAGACCACCACCACAATCTCGCGGTCGTCTACCTCATGCCTGCATCTCCTTGTTCTACAAACGTCAATTGATTCCGAGCAAGCAATCGACACACGTTCAACGCTCAATAACCCTCGGATCTGTTCACAGTCTGCTAGTTCTTACTACTAGGATTGCTTTGAAGATACTCGTTGAGATCAATTGCAAACGCATATGATCCCATGATTGAAATCCAGCAAAAATGTCTGAAAAACCTCTAACATTCAATCGTAGGCTCGAATGTTGATCTTGGCCTGGTTCAACGTCTTACTTTTCCTGTAGAGGCTGTATTTGCTATCACAGAATTTAGTTCGTCTTTCGATCCTGTGCTCAAAGTTTCGCCGAATTGAGTACCATATCCACATTCAGTCGAAGTCGCTATCCATACCATCTTGTATGTCCGACAAATATACCCAGCGGAGATATTCGTTAGACGGAAGAAGTACGACACGCCAGTATTCCAGTCGCGTCACCCTTCCCTCAACGAGTACATCTCGGGTGCTGTTAAAGCAATTGGGGATGAACTTACCCATGTGAGTAGCCGTCCTTTTTTGACATGTCATAAACACCTTATGCTCGTAATACAGGGTAAGGTTGACAAAGTCATCGTCGTGATCAAGGACAAAGAACAGGTTCCTTTGGAAAGATTTATATTTTCTATCGAGACTATGATTGAAGTCGACGCGTTCAACAAGGATACAAAGTAAGTAGACGTTTCTGGCTCTTATACAGCCCTACATGACTGATTGCCATCACCTGCTAGTGTGGAGGAAGCCATTAATCCGGTATCTCTTACACAATATTTCCGCTCATTCCTCGTCAAACTCAACATGGTTGAGTCTCAAATCGGACAAATGCATCTGGGAGGCGAGATTCGTTTCTTTATTTCGTGAGCATAGAATATTGAGACTATCATCAAGACGACGTTTCTTTTGCTATCGTTATCGAATTAAAAGATGATGCAATGCCCACCCATTCCAACACAAAGGTGGGTCCAGCATCTGTGGGTATCGACAATTGGTTACAGTGCCATATTTCGTAGGACCCACCACCATGGATTCCCGCTATCAGTCAAGACACTAGTGCAGGTGCTAGCGATGATGCAGAACTTCATATGATACGTGCTGTCAATACCGGAATAATAAATGTAAGATGAAATTGTATGCGGGAAATCAACGTGCTAATCGTTTATTTAGGTTTCATTGGCTGTCCAGGAATCAGGTGAAAAATTATTAAGAGAGAAACAAAGAAAACAATCCGAGGAGGAAGAAGAGGCGCCCGTTGAAATTGAACACAATGATAACGATGCGAAAGTACAATAACAGATATAAGGAGTCATGAAAGATCGTGAAAGAAATCGAGAAAATCTATTAAACGTCCACACGTATCCGTTGTATTACAGGAATAATTCGGTCCCATTCTTCCATTGCCTGTTATGAAAACTGTCAGATAAAGCAATGACACTTGACGAGCATAAGACACACTGTTTTGTAAAACTCAATCTCTCCGTCAGCAAGATTGCCGAGCATCTCTTTCATTTCCGATTCTTTGGAATATTGGAATACAGCCTGTTCCCGCAACGTTTCGTCACTGAATGCGTCCGAGGTTTCATGTGCTGTAGTCACTGCGTCTTGCAGCTATGTATGGAATAATGTCAGTTTGCTTAGAAGTGATGATATACAAACAATGCTGACTTCTTTGATTTTAGCATCAAGTTTCTTCATCTTCTCTACGCGACTGCGATCGTCGTCGGCGCCACGAATGGCGTCCACTCTGTCCTTCAAATACGCTCCCAGTCCCAAGCCTGTGCTCCCAGCATGTCCGCTGATGACAGCAGCTAGTCTGTCTCGTTCAGCTGTGACACCGGATAGATAATCTGAGAGCTCCTCGAAGTCAAGTTGTTTCTGGTCGCGTAACTTCAGCACAGCGCGATTTGCATGAGAGTAAGTCAACAATGAGTGAAGATGAGCAAGCAAAGGGTCGGTAGTCATTTGGGTCTGGTAGAACTTTAGCTTAACTGTCAATGTATACTGACGATGATATCATACCGTATGCCTGAGAAGAGCCGAGAATTCCAATAACGTATTTGAAAAGTGATTCAGAGGGTCCGTTATACCTGATTCAAGGAATCCTAGACCCTGGACAGCGACGGCCAAGTCGTGATAGTCCGCAGTAAGGTCTTCACCAGATTCAGGATTGCCATCTCATTCAGCCTCAGACCAAAACCGGAATGTTAGACGGAGATTTAGGAACTTACCGCTTGTTCTGCCCCGCACCCGGCCGAAGAGTCGTTCTCCTGTATTAAGACCTTCCTCGAACTTGTCAACATTCTCCCTCATTGTCAGGAATCTTTCGTCGGGCTTGCGAACGCGGGAGAAGGCATTCAATAAGGCGTCAGAGATATTGTCTAAGATTCCCTGGGATTGTTCATTGGTAGGCGGATGAGCGACGTGTTGGTGCATGTGAACATGCTAGAGATATTGTGAATTGGCAATGAAGGCTCGAGATATGTAGCACGCGTACCCATTCAGTTGATTCAAAGAAGGCGCGTACTAGGGTGCTCCTTTGTAGCGTCGGATGACGGGAGAGTCTCTCCAAGAAACGGTGGAGACTACGGGGACATTAGTATAAGCGCAATTGTGAAGGAAGCAGATACATACTCTAAGCGCCGGCGTTCCATAAATTCTGGACTAAACCTATCGCCAGTGACGTACTCTTTTGAAGCACGCGTGAGTAAAGTATGATGTGAGATTGGGAATTAGTGCACCTAGACGGTGTTTATCAGGAAGCGCAGGGACAACACACGCGGGGAAATCTCGAACAAGATGATCTCTGAGGAATACGAAGTCCTGGAACCGTCTTCTTGAAGAAGGATTAGGAGTGGAGAATATTGGAAGGTTTGTCTATGCAGCAATGAGCAATGGAGCGCCATAAAGTATTAAGAGATTGAGCACCTTGGCCGATACTAGATACGAAACGTAGGCATCCTTAGTCTCCGCCAACTCCTTGACGGGGTCTCTGACGGATGTAATTAGATAGCCCTCCCATTTGGGCTGCAGAGGGTCCTCGTTAGAATCAAATGTAGTTTGTCTGAATCCAGGGCCTGTCGGAGTGGGTTCTTCAAATTCTGAGGGGTGGGTATTGTGAGATTCCCAGGTGACACTGTCGAAGACGTCTTCATCGTCGCCGAGCATGGTGTACAGTAAACGGAAGGACGATCATTACATAACTGCTGCGAGCGTCAAGTGCTGAATCGACGGCTTGGAAACGCAACAAACGTCAATAACTTTCCCTCTTACCACCACCACTGGCATGGCACACCCACCGTGGCCATTCAGGCCACTCCTTTTCATCTTAACTTTCTTCTTCCTTACTATAGTCCCTTCCTCTATTGCGTATGAAGTTCCCCTTGTCGATACAGGTTTGCTCAGCATCCACGTTTCACATCCGATGACACGCTAACTCCGGAGACTCAGATTATTCCCGGCAAATATGCAGTGGAATGTGGGGAGGTTCCTCTGCTTATATTAATGGTATATACCATGTCATTGTTACTTCATGCAATTCTTATTTTGTTTCTTTAGTTTCGTTCGATGCTGTATCACAAGGAAACCTAGCCATGGTCATCTACGAATGGGCGGACGTTCAGTATCTGGGTAAAGAAACAATAACTGCGGACACAGAGGAGGCCTTGCCCGTGAGCAGGATTCATATATCCTAATTTCGCGTCTCAATTCGTAAATTACGCAGCGGACTTATATTTGCACGTCGAGTGCTAGGGCGTCTGGCTATTGCACTGCTGACCAACTAGGCCGGTTCATCCTGAACTTACCGTCAGGGAAATATCTCAATGCAACAAGCTTTTGGGCTGCTCGCGTTGAACTTCCCGCAAACAAAACCTCAACTTCTGGATTTTGGGATAACCCAGAAGGCAACCCAACGCCCCCGGACAGCAACAATACTTCACCTTGGCGCCGAGATGCAGACCACCCTCCTCTGACTGAAGTCCCATCCAACGGGCTTTTGGAGTACTCCCAACCAATTCATTATCCTGTCGCGAAAACAGGATTCTATTGTGTCGGTGTGTTCTTGTCGCCCGATTGATCGAAAGTATCTTGTTAATGGATGCCGTAGCTGCTGTTCCTCTTACGGTTGATGGCGATATTGCACCACGAGATGAAACAGACGTTCCCTTCCACCCGACATTCACAGGATCTGTATTATTCAGAAATACATTCGACGGACAGCTCCCTGCAACAGATTATCCGAAAGTCACTGTGAGTCGCATATTATTATTGCATCTACTGTTATTCAAAAACTTTCTAGTTTTACTTCTTGATGTTCGTGATCTACGCCTCGTTTGCTCTTGCATGGGGTTGGCTCTGCTACCGCCATATACACGAGTTGTTGCCGATCCAGGTTTGTATCCATTTCCATCCGATGTATCAAGCTAAATCAATTAACGATATCGAAAGTATTATCTCTCCGGCCTTGTGGGCCTTTTGGTTATCGAAATGCTTGCGAATTGGGGTATGGCACATTTCAGATATCAGTACCAGTCGTTTCTGATCCTTGTAAAGTGTATTACCGGTATCTTAACGCTCACGGAAGAGGCACTGCTTCTACAGTCTTCCTCATCGTTGGTGAGTTCTTTGTTCCTCACTCTATCATTCATACAAACAAATTTAAATGATACACCTAAAACAGTCGCTATCTTGGATGCCGGACGCAACTCAATGTCGTTTTTCATGCTCCTTGTCGTGGCATTAGGATTAAGCGTTGTTCGAGAGTCTCTTGGCCGGACTATGCTGAAGTGCCAGGCATTAGCCGTCGCTCACTTTATATTTGGAAGTATGCATCCATCTTCAAGGGCTTCATCAGCAAGTTAACATGATCAATTTACAGTTCTTTACGCGATTGGAATTGTGGAACTAGAATTGGAATCAACCTCTGCGTTGATACTTCTGATATTCATCATCCCTCTCGCCTTCACTCTCAGTGGTTTCCTCTTATGGATTATGTACGCCTTGAATGGTACGCAAAATATATGCTTTCATTTTTGTTTGTGTATCTCAAGTCGGTTTAGCTACCATTGCACATCTACGCGCAAGAAAACAGCATTTCAAGTTGAAGATGTTTGAGAGGCTGTATTATATCCTGCTATTTGCTGTATTCATCATCGCCATCTTTTTCGTCGTATCGACAATGTCATTTTCTGGCAGACTTGCAGAAGGTGAACATCAATATCGTTTCTCAACCTTGTCTTTTCTTTTGACGGTGAAATTTCAGACTATTCTGCGAGGACTTGGCGTTATCGTTGGTGGTTACTGGACGGCTATCTTTGCCTTTTATACCTGGCAGGATTCGTCAGCATCGCATTCTTGTGGCGCCCAAGTGCAAACAACAGAAGATAAGTTCTTTCCGTATATTTCTGGAGATGCCTATTTTTGATCCTGTTTCTTTCTCTACATTGGCTATGTCTGATGAACTGGCTCAAGATGAGCAAGACGCCGAAGATTACGATCTTGAATCTTTGCAGCGCCAAGCTCCAGGCCACCCAGATGATGACGATGACGATGCAGCGACACTCGTCGCAGGGAGGCACGGTAATCTGCACTCGAACCAGGAAGATGTAGTGTTTGAAATCGGTGACGAAGATGAAGACGACGAAGAGGCAGCTAAAAAACGTAAAGCAAGGCTGTCGGGTGAGGCTCATGAGGACGAACGCCATGGCCTCATGCGGGATTAAAGACATTTTTCCGACTTCGGAGGACATGTGTAAATTATAGCAATACATTCACAAAGAGTACAACTAAGAACAAGTCTAATTGATCTAATCCCTAATACGACCAGAGGAGACAGTATACAGCCGAGCCGCGATGTTCATGCTTTGTAGTTCCTGGAAGAGCAATTTTGCAGCGTAGGGAATATAGAGTTGTGAACACGCAGTCTTATTCTTGCAAGCACGGCATTCGAAACTTTGCTTTTTCTATGGGACAATAGTGAGTACTAGATAGATTGGTACAAAATATCACGACGTACCAGGTTCGCAATGGCCGTCAAACCACAGCTATATTGACAGATGGTTCATGAGTTGAGTGTGATACAGATTGAAACAAACACATACATATCGCAGACATGAAGTCGGTAAGCATCACTAGCTTCAAACAGACGCTCTTTTAAGAATCCAGCGATACCATGCGAAATCATGCAATCACGCTCCATCTCTCCGAAACGGAGACCACCGTCACGACTTCTACCTTCGACAGGTTGGCGAGTAAGGATTTGCACAGGACCACGGGCACGAGAATGGATCTTGTCATCCACCATGTGCTTGAGGCGTTGATAATACGTTGGACCCAGATATACTTGAGCCTGTAACTTGCGCCCAGTATGACCGTGATACATGATTTCGAGACCACGGGATTGGTAACCCTTTTGTCGTAAGAAGGTAGAGACCGACTCAACAGTAAGGTCAGTGAACGGGGTTGCGTCACCTTCGTTACCAATGAGGGTGGCCACCTTTGAAAGCAAACACTCAACCAAATGACCGATGGTCATACGAGAAGGAATGGCATGGGGGTTGATAATGATGTCGGGAACGATACCTTCGCAAGTGAAAGGCATGTCTTCTTGTCGGTAGGTGATACCAATTGTACCCTTCTGTCCATGACGAGAAGCAAATTTGTCACCAATTTGAGGAATACGTGTGGACCTGACGCGAACTTTAACGAACTTCTGTCCGTCAGAGTTGGTTGTGATAATGACTTGGTCGACAATGCCGCTTTCCGTACTCTTTAATGGTGTAGAAACGTCGCGACGAGTATGCGTACGAGTGCGCTGTCCAAGTTCTTCACTATCAGGAGGTATGGGGGCAGTCTTTCCAATGATGATATCTTCGCCCGCGACACCAGTTCCGGGAGCAATGAGACCGTCATCTTCGAGCTTGTCGTAGGTACCGTGCTTGAGGCGCAACGTGTTATCTCTGGTAGGCTTTTCGAAGTTCTCTAGTTGTTGTATTCCAGATTTCTTTTCCAGATCCATGTAACTTCTGTAGTAAATACTTCGGAACAGGCCACGATCGATGGAACTTTGATTCATGATGACGGAATCTTCTTGGTTGTAACCACTGTAACATAAAATGGCAACGATAGCATTTTGGCCGGCGGGCAGCTCTCGGAATTTAAGATATTCCATTGACCGCGTTGTTGCCAGAGGTTTTTGAGGATAATACAGAATGTTCGCCATGGTGTCCATGCGAATCAAAAAATTGGTGAGGAAGATACCCATGGCTTGCTTTCCCATGGCAGACTGGTATGTGTTACGGGGAGACTAGAGGAAGAATTAGTATTGTATATCAAGTATCACAACATCGAGGAAACGTACTTGATTGTGATCTGGGAAGGGAATGATACTGGCACAAATGCCAAGAATCATACTTGGATGGATTTCGCAATGTGTCCAAGTATGTGCATGAGTACCAGCTTTGAGTCGAGCAGCCGGGTCAAACTCTCCCTCGTTAACAGGGGGAGTAATACCGCTTTGCTGGAGACGAGAGTTCTCGAGATCTTCAGGAGTCATAGAAATCATGACCGTCTCCTCCTCCTCGGCATCCAATAGCTCGACAACACCCCCCTTGATCAGGTGTTCCCACTTGTATTCCTCTCCCTCCTCGTTGTATCCTTCACCGAGCCACCTGATGTGCTTCTTCTGCAGCGCAAGCTGCTGATTCTCCACAATGAACAAAGGTCGGCAAACACGACCCGCGTCGGTGTATAGTCGCAGTTCCTTCTCTCGAATATCTCGCACGACCGACACCTCAGGACTGATATCATCTCTCCTCCGCAGCTTCTTCAAAGTCTTAACCAAATTCGCAGCATCCCGATGCACACCCATCCACACACCGTTGACGAATACTTTAGTGCAGGGTGTTGTTGAATGAGCATTTTCTTCAAGTGATTCCAGACCCCACTCCTCCAAGAACTCGATGACAGGTGCAGATGGGGATCCAACAGATATACATGACATGAGGGCCAAGTTTTTGACAAGACCACAAGCTTGGCCTTCTGGTGTTTCGGCAGGGCACACCATTCCCCAATGCGTGTTGTGCAATTGACGAGGCTTAGCAATTTTACCTTCGCGTCCCAGAGGCGTGTTACAGCGACGAAGATGTGATAGTGTTGATGCGTAAGTGTAACGATTGAGCACTTGGGAGACACCAGCTTTCGAAGACATAGATTTCTTCTGATCACCCCAGTTACCAGTGGCCAACGAGTATTTGAGACCGTTTGTGATAGTTTGGTGTTTTACAGCCAAGGCAAGGTTGAATTCCTTGTGAGTTTCAACACACTATAAAAACAGCATCAGTACAGAACACAAGGCCAGGAAAAGGCTCCAAACCTTTTGAAGGTATCGATATACGTCCTTGGTCAATTTTCTGAACAGCATTCGGAACAGATTGGCCAGTAGAGGACCAGCAAGATCAAGACGCTTCTTTCCGAAATGATCACGATCATCGAGCTCGCGTCGTTCCAAAGCGGCAAGCAACAGTCGATGAATCATGTAGCCAAAGAAATAAGCCTTCTTGGACTCCGAGCCTTCGCTCATTGAGACGTGAGGCAACATTTCCTTTTGCAAGATTTCCTGAGCATAGCGAATACGACGCTCTTTAGAAAGACCTGAGGTAGTTCCACGGTTACCGATGAAGTCCAAAGCTAATTCCCGGTCTTGAATAACGAAACCTTCGCCAATACACGGCTTCAGCATTTCCAGCATCTGAGTGTCTTGCATATCGTAGCAGATGTGCTCCAAGATGTCGCGATCTGAGATGACTCCAAGGGCGCGGAAGACCACCCAGATTGGAATGTCGACCTTGATGTAAGGGATCGTCGCCTTCATCACATTACCAAGTTGCTACAAGAAAATTAGGTACTGTGGCATCCAGGTTTGAACGTGGTAGAGCTTACTGCACGGTCTTGCTGTTTATGGAACATCTTCACCTGGAACTGACTGATCGTTTTGCCACCCCGCTCGACTGCGCTACGAATTTCGGCAAGGAAATTGATCGGAGAAGGTTGAGCTTTGGCGAAAACGTAGACGTGATTCGTAGCCATACGCTCCTGTGCAATGAGGACCTTCTCGGAGCCGTTGATTATGAAGTAACCTCCGGAGTCATACGGGCATTCGTTGAGGTCGTATAGATCCTGGTCTTGAAGTCCACGCAAAATGCAGAACGTCGATCGCAGCATAATGGGAACCTTAGTCCGAAAGGTTGGGAGATCTGGTTGGATTCCGATGAGGAATGATACATACCTTTCCTATCCAGACTTTCGTTGGTATATCCGATGAGTTATCGCGCTCTGTTTCCCATGCAATGTCGCCCGGCATTCCGTCTGGGTCCTCGCGTCCAACAAGCACTTTCTTCGTCATTTCGATGTACAATGGCGCGGAGTACGTCAAGTTACGAAGCCGCGCTTCTTGAGGGAACACGGGCACCACTGAACCATCGGTTTCCGTCACAGTAGGTCGGGAGAGGAAGATTTGACCAAATTTGATCTCGTATCGGCGAGTCATATCGGAATCGTGGCCCGTATGTTGGTCCGCCTGATCAAGAATGAGGTCGGAGTTCTCGTCGACGAGTTCCTGCATGGTGTTTTGCACGAATTCATCGAAAGAGTCCAGTTGCTGGCGAACCAGACCTTTTTGTTCGAAAAAGCTAGAGATGACGGCCCAGCAATCCTCTTGCGTTATCTCCTCAAAGCCGTCCTCTTCGTCCTCCTGCCCATATCCAGTTTCATCGTAGTACGTGTCTTGGGTCGCATTTGGATCTTTGGAACGATATTGGTCACCGGATGAATTATAGGTGAAAAGTGAGCGTCACCTTCACTCATAACGTTCAACAGCTGGTCCAATTAGCCCTGTATATACTCGGACGACCTAGATAAAGTCCTTGGAACGGTGAATTAATGAACCAAAGTGACGTTCAGAATATGCTGAAGCCACAAGGAAGCAAAAAGAAAGAGAGAGAGGCCTTGGCCGAGGTTGACAATGATGGGTCAGTTACCAAGCGTTGTTTGGCCGTGTTGCTCTGGGGACGTTTGCTGTTTTGGCTTCGCCCATTCAGGGGTTCGCACCTCAATGTCCTCCCGCCTCCATGCTCTCGTCTCGAGTGCTGAGGACCTTATCTGAAGCGACCTATGCCATCCTCGTTGTTATTACTATCGTAGCAACAGGGCTCTCATGCGCAGCTATCATCTCACAGGCTGTGCGCACGTCGCCTACGCAGTCGTGGAATAGTAACTTCAACGCGCTTATGGTTGGAGCTTCATATTTTGTCCTGGTACGTGTAAAACAACACACCCACCACGTTAAAGATATAAACCAGAGTCTAAATGTGCTTTGCGTGTGTGTTTAATTACCGGACCATGCAGCTTGCGGCGTCGGTCTCGTTATGCGTGAAGCGGCGAGTTGCAGTGCGATTGAAGCTGCAACGCATCTCGCGAACATACCGAACTATTGGCCGGGGTGACCTTCCAGATGTGCGTTTTATTTTATCTCATCATCGACAATAGGTTTCTGACAAACCTTGTCCTGTCCTTGTCCTGCACACCTTCACTAGTCCGTACACAAATACGTGTTACAGGAGTTCACGCGTACCTGTGTCATTGCATACGAATCGCTACCCAAGAACGTACACCACGCAGGATGGGGAAGGCCGGGTAAGTTCTGCTACCATCTCAGTTTCTGTCTGTTCTGTAACAACAATCTGACCTTGTCTTGGATCTTGTTCTTCAAACGTGTTCGATGATCTCCCAAAATTGTCGCGCGCGTGCCTTGTACTGCTACTAGGTACGGAATACAGCGGCGTACAGTTTAGGCGTGCTCTCCTGGATACGATTCCACATATCGGTATGTCGAGGCTTTAATAGTTGGCGTGACCATGATCGAAAACCTAGCACAAACCTTCTGTTCGTTCGTTAATTAACTCGCCACATAGATCAACTAGCACATGTCGTCATACCCTTACACCCAAAACTAAAGCCACACGCGCGCATGCTGCATCACTTCCGGTTTCTCAACCCCCTGCTACCAAAGGACGAAGACGGTATATCCCCGTTGCATTACTACGACTCGGCCGTGCAGCTCGCGCGGAATTCAACACGCGCGCTCACCGAGGAGGAATTCGAGATCGGCATCACCGCGGCCTCTCAGATAGAGAAGTGGTGTGTACAATTGTCCCCTTGTTCGCTTGTGATTGCAACAGATATCATGCTCATGCGCGACCCCCAGTTTGAATGAATGTCGGCTGGAAATGCTTGAATCTGACTCTATGACCCAACTAGACGTACAACCTCCCAAGGAATCAAAATCATGAAAAACTTGTGCAGTGCATTGCAGCACTGCAGATAATTTCATTTCAAAATGTCGTGAACGTTATATAGGAAGGAGACGTATGTATAGATAGATAATTAAGTGCCCGGGTTCTCAACGCCATCTCGATCTCGTCTCGTCTATATTCTGAAGTTGGGGATTTTAGAAAACAAAGACCTAGGTAACAAGGGTAAACAAATGTAAGAGCAGAGAAGGAGAGCACAATACACACCTTATCGTGCAGCTTGCTGACGGTATTTGGCACAGGGTATTTGAGATCCTCGAGGTTTTTCCTATGGAAGATTTGGATTAGCGTCGCATACATAGGACAAGATTCTACTGCTTACTTCATGGCAGCCACCATAGGAGGGGGACCGCAAATCAGAAGCTTGCTGTCAGTGGTAGCAGGGTTAGGCAGGTGCTGCTTGATGTGGTCCTTGGTGACAAAGCCAGCGCCGCCCTTCCAGCCAGGAGGGGGGTTGTTAAGAACATAGATAATTTTGAACTTTTGCTCGTGGACGTCCTGGAGCTCTTCAAGGTCGTCCTTGAGAAGGATGTCTTCTTCGTTAACGTTAGCGTAAATAAGAGTGATGGTGGTGCGGTCGAAGGGGTTCCTGAGGGCCATGCGGATGACCTGGATCATTGGGGCAATACCGGTTCCGCCAGCGATCATGCTGAGGTGTCCAACGATGTTTGGGGTATACAAGAAGTTGCCTTTGGGACCTTTGACGCGGATGGTGTGGCCAATCTTGAGCAGGGAGACATGTTTGGAGATGTTGCCTTGTTCGTAAGTCTAGAATGTCCTGTGAGCAAAGATTTTTTTTAAAAAGGACAATAACGCGTCAAAGATACCTTGATGATGAGGTCGAAGCGGCCGCGGTCGTCGTCGTTGCTGATGGGGGTGTAGCTCCTGACGACGTTCTTGCCATTGATTTCTGCAGATACGGAGATGTGCTGGCCGCAGGGGAGGCCTAGAACGTCCTGGACATGGGGAAGCTTGAAACGGTAACTGTGGGGTGAAAGTCAAAATGGGGAGAAGGTCAAGGTCAGGACGGCCACGTACATGGCAGTGTTGGGAGAAACCTGGATCTTGTGCTCGAGAGGGAACTCTTTCCATGTGGTGGGATCGAGAGGCTTTGTGCGACCTGAGATGAGATGAAATTAAAACGGGAACTGGCTAGCACATATGATGCTAACCGGTATGGAAGACCTTGGCCCAAATTGCAGTTGCAACAATGATGGCGCTGGTGATGATGAAGGTGGGGGAGGTGGTGAGGGCGACGAGGTCCACGGTGCCGACGACGGGGATGTCGACGGCGTGGAAGTTGGTGGCGGCGAAGCCGTCGAGCAGCTGCTGGAAGGACATGGGGGGAGGAGCGTCCGCGGAGGGTTTTGGCAGACCTATGAGGATAAGATTGCGGATGTCGTAGCCGGCTGCTATGAGCTGTGCGTCGAGGAAGCGGGAGAGGAGGACGAGGGCGGAGAAGACGGAGAGGAAGGTGGTGAGAAAGACGAATTGGTATTTGTTGGGCATTTTATAGAAATGGCGCGAGCAGGGGTACGGACTTTTGGGGCGGGCCAGAGTGGGCGCAGAGTTGGCGCTTTGGAGCACGTGGATGTTGTTTCTTCCCTCTTTCCCTTTACTTTACTTTTCTCAGTTCACGCTGGCCGTGGACATGCAGTCGTCGCCGCAGCCCCCAGCCGCGAACCCCATGTCCAGGCGCAGGGGCATGCCCACCGCACTGCGCATCCAGCCAGCTGCACACATGCAACATATACTCCTCGCCCGCGACGACGACGACACTTCCACCCTTTCCTCTGCTGACTCCGAATTTCCCCCTTTTCTCCCAAAGCCAGACAGGTCCTCCAGAAAAAACATGAAAAAATTGTCGCTGTCCCTGCCCTCCGCCCAGTCCTCCACTGCATCCCTCCAGCTCCCCCAGGAGCCCCTTACCGCCGCCCATCCCCCAAAGCCACGCAGGCCCTCCATCATCTCCCTTCCGCCGCCCAGCAACCCCACAGCCTCGCTGCTGCACCGCAAGGAAGAAGATGGCGGTTCCGAGCTCGTCCCGTACGCTGACGGCCCCATCCAGGTGATTCCCGGTATCTGGATCGGCTCAGAGGACAACGCCCGCGACTGGAAAGGCCTCATCGAGCGTGGCATTCGTTCCATTCTCAACGTCGCCAAGGAGGTTGCCTCTCCCTTTGACTCACTGCAGTCCACCCAGATGTTGCGCACAGCAGCATCTACCCCCGATTTCCGTTCTCGCCGGGGAACAGATCCCACGTACTATCCCGCCCATGTCCCGAGCGGCAGACCCGCCATGCACTATCTCAAGCTCCAATGGTCCCATGGCCAACAAAATCTTGTTGAAGAGGGTTTCAAGGACGGCATGGCCTTTGCAGACGCTGCCCTCCAAAGGGGCGACGGTTGCCTTATTCAGTATGTTTAATGCCTAGATCCATCAATCTCGCCCTCTGCTTATCACTGATGTTTTTCTATTAAAGTTGCCAATGTGGCATATCACGATCTGCAACGATGGTCATCGCACTAGTGATGCGGGCAGCAGCTGAGCGTCATTCTTCTGTGCCCCCTGAGGTATGGGCACTTTCAGGTATGCAAGGCGCATACTCCTTTGTAAAAGAAAAAAGTCCCCATGTTGGACCGAATATGTCGTATGTTTATCAGTTCATTTCTCATGTCGCTGCTTAATATTATACCCCAAAGTCTTATTTATCAATTATTGGAATACGAAAAGAAACTTCGCGGTGACAAGGGCGCTCCATCCGAATCGGACGCCTCATCTGACGATGAGGAAGAGTGGGGTCGCAGGCGAAAGCTTATGGAAGAAGCCTCCGATAACGAAGCTGACGAACGCGAGAGCACTCTCGTCATGCAAGAGGCGCAGGCATTGGATAAGGCTATGGAAGACCGGATTGTCGCTCGTAAATCATCTTTGTCTTCTATGAGCTCAACCGGGTCTGGCATGGGACCTGCCTGGAGAAGCTACACTTCTCGTAAACGGAAAGGTTCCGTGGCAAGTAGTCTCACTAATGGGAGCTTCATAAGCGAAGATCTTGTTGAAGAGGACGAGGGACCCGAGCTGCTTGGTCTGGGCCGAGGTTATGACACCGAAAGTCGCAAATCGTCGACGACCTCTTCGCCCGACGAAGAACACGACGGTACGCCACGCAATATCTCGACGATGATGACGCCTACTCTCGCCACTGCGCGGCCCCCGCCGTCTGCGCCAGTGTGGAAGACGTCGTTCTCAATACCACCTCCGCCCGCAACGGCTATCCGATCGAGCTTCCAATTGCCACCCCGGCCCAAGGCCAAGACGAAACTGCGTCCCACGACTCTCAGTCTGCTCCCACCCGTGCCATCATCCCCCATTACTCTTGTCATCGAGCCCGAGGAA
>QFFD01002395.1:0-16910 GCA_003314615.1 Pholiota microspora
TCAGCCATGCTTCATCTACCTCGCCGCTGACATCTCCCGCCTCAACGGTTTGAAAATCCACAAGAATATGCTCTGGGTCAACGTTGCTCACGTCCATTTCGCTCGTCGAAGGCGCGAAAAATGGGCTTTCAGCCCCACTTCGGCTTCTCGGTGTATTGGGTGTTCTAGGCCGACTCTGCGATCCATCTTTCTTTGTCGGTGTTCCGGGTACAGGAGCTAACGTAGATTTTGATTTGAATGTTGACGAAGTATTCTTTGAGCGCGATTCGATGGATAGAGGTGCTTTGTATTTCTTGTGTGTTGAATTCAAAAGGATCGGCGTGTTGACGCGCGATAGACGCGCAGCTAGCTGTTCTGCAGAAGACGATGAGCTGATAGATGTAGAATTTGTTGAAGAATTAGACAAGACGGAGGCCGGCCGCTTTGGTGTAAATGGTGCAGGTCGACCAGCTTTCGACAAAGACGAACTTGGTGTGCTTGGGACAGAAGTATTCCGACTGAAAGACATCCTGATGCCCTGGATTTACGTCGTCCGGGGTGTCTGTTGAGGTCTTGCGGGCGTTCTTGAGGTCTTCGGAAAAACTTGAACGTTTGAACCGTGGTAAATTCCTTGAATGGGAATCCAGGGGTACGCGACTGTCACGTGCCTGCAATTTCTACTGTGTCTAATTTTAGATATATCTTATCTAATTTTTAGTGCAGAACTCGGGATAACTCTATTTGGAAACCCGGGTTTCTCGCTTAAGCCAGGGCCCGGCATCATGAAGCAATCAACGGCGCAGGCCGACTCGAGGACGTCGCTCTCTGACTCCCTTTTCTTGAAGAAATATGGGTCACTGAAGCAGATATAAAGTTAAGTGGTCTGGATAACTATTTTCACGCTGTAGTAGTGTGGTAGTATTTCTGAGAACAATTTAACTATCTCTGCGCAAATTTTAGCTGTAGACTTGAGCAGAGCACTTCAACTACAAATTTATATGTCAGAAAGTAGTGTTAGCTATGTATCTTATGTCTTCAACAAAATCTACTCGACGGGCTTGCGACACACGGGAGTCGTGCAGCGTGGGACTAAATGTGACGAGCGCGTCACTCGTTTATTACAAGTGCAGTCGTGTTCTGCTTTGGCTTTTATTTTTGTTTATGTATGGGAAAAAGTACCTCAGAATAACTGGTAAGGCAATTGGTTGAATATTGGAACAGGATTTCAGTTAACTCTCACTCTTTACACTTGAAGAACTTGCAAGATAAGCAACAAATGATCTGTCTGTCACTGATGTCACAGCTCCACCGAGCCATCAGGCCGACCGCCGTTGCCATCAAAATTGAAACCCGGGTTTCCAAATACCAAAATATTTGAAAATGGGGGTTTCTCATATAGACCCGGGTTTCCAAATAGAATTATCCCAGAACTTGAGTTTCCTTGCTTTCAGGAAACTCTAAGGGAAGTAGTACACCTTTGGACTCACGGTACATATACCATTATAATATTCCATTGAACGTCGCGGATTCACATGGAGTAACTACATTTACTACCCTCTTCTCCTCCTAACCCTCTTCCAATCGCCAAAAATGCAGATCACATTTTCAATTATCCATTCTCTCGGCTCCGAGAACCGACTCCGACCGGAACCAAAACGATTCCTCTCTCCGAAGCAAAAGATGTTGATGAGAGTGGGATTCGAACCCACGCCCCGGAGGACCAGATAACTGCCGCCACACCGAAATGAGCATCACAATTAGTGTTGAGCATGAAATGCTCGGATCCTTAGTCTGGCGCCTTAGACCGCTCGGCCATCTCACCATGTTGCGGGGATCAGAAGTTGGGTGTTTGAGAAGGGGCAAGGGTCCTGGCGATAAAGAACGGTTTGCACAAGTCCTTTGAAATTTATCGATTGCGATGGAAAAGCTTGAATAAGGCTGGCAGGGTATCTTTCGCGAGACTAAACGGCCAGAGAAATAGAGAAATATCTGTTGTGGATCTTGCGATGTATGTATATACTCATTGTTTACGGTTCGCAGATCAATTTGTAGGAGGGACGGGTAACACACGTATTTCCGACGGGCGCTTAACGAAATTAGTTCATTGATCTGCGTCGCAGAACTCATAAAAGCTATATATTGTATTAGATTGTATTGCAGAAGAATCCAAGGATCGCCTTCGTCCTGCTTGCTGGTGAAACCAGTTACCGGGTACCAGATAAGCCATGGCCAAGGCCCAATGGGATACTAGTCTCGGTTCTTCATGTAGCATTAGACGACGCGATTCGTCGACGGATAATTTGTGTGATAGCTGTTATGCACGTCGTTCATCCCCAAGTAACCGACCACCAAAGGGAATGTGGATGTGTGGGAGGTGATGTATCTTACGGAGGAATTTACTCACATCGCCGCGCTCGTCAAACGATCAGTAGTTCAGTCCTGGGTTTGAATATTCCGGAGCAGGACAAGGCATTTGAAGACATCCATGGGAATGACCGCCCGCTGTTTCTATTCGTTCGCTTTTTGAGGATACGTACTAGTAGGTCAAGCGGGCGCTGATGCTTGAGGCTGTCAGATTGGACATGAGCCTGTGAAGAATAGTATTCTTTGAATCTTCATGTACGAGTAAGGAAAGAAATGCATACAGGATATAATCGACTAGTCGACGTGTACATGTAATAATGGCGCTCGGCGTCTTTTGGACACACCTGCTGCAGTCAGAAAAAGCGCCGAAGCAACGCGTTCCATACCTCTATGTACCACCTGCATCAGTAACCGTCATCTTTCAGATCTTCAAGGATGACGCAATATGTAACTAAATATTTGGAACGATAGGACATGGCCGTCTAGAAGTCGTCTGGAACTCATGGGACTGTATGCTATCGTTGAAGAACTTGATTGAGGCCATGATATTGTAGCTTCGATGAATGGTCTAAGGATAAGAATGTACGCTAGACTCACCTCCGACGCATGAAATCTCACCATCCCCCTCTCTCTCTGAGACAAAAACAAAGCTGGATGAGGACTATGCAAGATTCCAAGCACAAAGAAAGCAGGGACGATGAGGGGCGGGTTGGAGACTTGAAGCCGACGTCAGAAATCCACATCCGTTGATTGTTGAATAACTGATGGCCGCCAAGCATTCTTGTCAATGAACGTCAATAAACACTTAAGAGTCGCTAGCGGATTCATACCTCTCATTCTTCCATATATCCCCTACGTCGCATCGTAGAAGAACTTCACGAATACCCCAGCACACAAGTTGCTGCGGCAGTCCAGAATTTCAATTTTAGCAGCCACGAGGCCCAAATCAACCGGAGCCGATCGTATGTACCCTTGGTTTTTTTTGGGCCCCGTATTTTTTTTCCACACTTTCTCAAACCGAATTTCAACAGCCATCCGTTTTTCCGGGCGGGGAAAAGAGAGGAGAAAGATCATTTACCCACGCAATACGAGGAATAGGAATCCGATATGTCGCTGACGGGAGAGCGCCTGCGCATTCCTTTTCCACAATCACCACCACCGCAAAACGACAGATCTGGCAGGGACTCAGTTATACCCAACTTTCCATTACTGGGCAGCTTACTGGGCAGCACTCGCCAATACCCCGCGTTACGCCCGTACGAATCATCTCGGTCGCTCATTCTTGTAAGAGACCCGCCCAGGGAACGGTTGGCGGCCGCGTACCACGAAGAGCCACGCGTCGTATTGGTGAGTTCTTGTTTCGTCGTGAATAATCAGTCATTGCATAGCGATGTGAATTTGGCGGCTGCCCGGCGGACTTTGGCATGCCTGGCGACGCGTAGGGATGAAACGACTTGACATGGCGTCATCATATCTCTCACTGATGTCCTGACAAAACTTCTCAAAAAAGATTGTTTTCACCGCTCAGCTCGGAAAGCTCAATCCCATCTCCCTTTTACATCCGTATACTTCATCAGTTATAGAATACACGCTCACGCTCGTGTTTTTTTTGGAACTAGCCTCACGAAGGGAAACCAGATTTCGTTCACCCCAACTACTTGCCTGCTCGGACAGACTCTGTCGACGACCTCCTTCATTACTATCACGACCAGCAACACACTGTCGCTACTCCCCCCAACGCTTATCCGGAATCCAAAGGGCGAATTCCTCACACTGCAGCCATGTCGAAGAAAAGGCAAAGTTCTCTGCAGGCGATCTTGGTGCCTTCATTTCTCCAAGGCACCCCGTCGGCGCCTACTTCACCTACGAGTCCCATCGCACTCACGGCGAGGATGCGTACCCTTTCAACCGCGACAACAGTCTTCCCCCGTACATCCACTTCGAGTTCTGTATCCCAAGCCCATCAAGATCAGTCTCGTCCTGTCGACAAACACACTAGAAAGAGGAGCATGACTTTCAGTTCCGCGTCGACGCGTGTATCCCCCCCTCCTGACTTCCTTCTGGATGATGACCCATTTGCTAATCTGACCTCTGCGCCATCTGAATCCGAGTCGTGGAGGAATGTCCCAGCACCTGGATCAGCTGCCCACGAAGCGCTCCCACCACCTACTATCCCCCGTTCACCCTTAATTGACCCCAACGCAAACTCTGCTGTTATGACTACGTTCTCGGCAGTCACTTCCCCTCCTGCATCTCCCCTCCCTCGCACGCGCCCCGCCCATCAGCGACCGGCGTTTCAAAGTCGCCCGAGTCTTCCTTCTCTGAGTACGCTTGCACGAATGAATGTTGTGCTTACAAAGAAGGTATGTTTTTGATACCGATCATGACGCTCAATAGCGTGTAGACGCGTTATAGAGGCGCTGATTTCTTCAACCCTTACCAGGTACGCAAGGGAAGAGTCGGTGCAGGATTACCATTCGAGCCTTGGGACAATCTCCCCTCTGACGATGAGTCGGCGCCGTCTACACATGGGCCTTTGAGGCAGCAAACTACCCCGGGAACTCCTTTACCTCCGTTCATTTCCCCGCTGCCTCATGCAGCCCCGACTGCCCAGGCAGACGATGTCCAGTCTTCTCCCCAAACGCCAGTGGGCACACCCATGGCCAACCCGCAGCCACTTCTGCCGAGTCAAATCTTAGCCCTCGGTTCGATAGCTGCCAACGTGGAAATGATCATTCCCGTCTCGCCTTCTCGATCCCGCTCGAGGCCGTCGACACCACTCTATTCTCAAACTCGACTATCACCGACTTATAAAGTAGACTCTGTTGAAGAACGAGACATCCCCCCTGCTGCTGCCGCTCAATCACCTGAAATAACAGTTGAGGACGCTGACGCACAACCCGCACATCCCACGCCAATTATTGATATCGTCCCATTTTCCCGATCGACAGAGCAGTGGGGGGAATCATCCAACACTGCTGAAGATGCCACAGAATCCGTCGAACGTTTACCTCAATCCAGTCGAAATGGAAGTGACGATGATCACGCTGAAGCTGTAGCAGAATTTAGCGCTTCTCTCGCGATTGATGTCCTACCCACCTTCCATGAGAAATTGGCGGACGACGTAGATATGGAGCCAACGCCTTCTGTTGTACTCGAATTTGTGGAGGAAGATGATTTCACTCTAGAGAAAACGGCGGCATATGGGAACGAAGACGACGAGGTGTTTGAGGAGCTCGAGGACATGACATTTGCCGAAAATGAATCCTTCTCGTGTCTAGATTTACCTAACCGGGACGAACCAGATTTTTTCCATCCAGGCTCCATGCTCTTTTCTTCGCCGCCTTCGTCTTTCTCACTTTCAGGGTCATTATCATCCGCTTCGCGTTCATCCCGCGCTTCTTCTGATTATATGGGCTCCACGGAATACGTGGAGAACGAGGACGGAGAGCCAGTTGTATTTGGCACCACTTCACCCCGGAAAGATCAGAAATACATGCGTTTGGTTAATCCCAGCTTGTCCTCGCTGGAGCTTAATCTAGAACAGAGCTTAGGATTGGGTTCAGAACACGATGAACAGGAAACGGGGAACAGCACGAGAAGCAGTAGTGGTCGTCCGAGCCTTTCGAGGACTCGATCTTCCTCGGATTACAGTAGCGACGTCGTTCGCTCACCCTTGTTAGAAGATTATGCTTTCTTTCCTCAACGCAATCTTCAGTCTCCCGCCCTCCAGCACCTCGCGGCATCTTTCGCGCAGCATTCTGTCCCGGTTACCGAAAACTCTTCGCAGCCATTCAGCAGCGACGGCGGAAGATATAATGAAGTGGTTGGAGCATCATGGACAAATCTGTTCGGCGAATACCAGTCCGGCATGATCGGCGAAGGCTTAGGCTTCGGCTACGACAGAGTTATACTGGCGGCAGAAGGCATTGAAGCCAAGACAGGACATGACGATGCGGGAGATGAGAGCCTCACAATAGACACGAGTCCAAGCGTAGACCAGCCCGTCATTACCTCAGAGACTGCTTCAGACGTCAACCTTTCACCCTCCCAAGTATCTGACGACCAGCATCAACCGGCCATTAGGGTCCAATCTTCGATCGTCCAACAAGTAACTCCGCCTCCAACACCCAGCCTTTCTCAATTTCAGCTCTCTCCAAGCCAAGACGAAATGCCCTGGCCATCCTCTAGCAATTCACGTCCCTCCTCCGCGATTAGGACGTCTATAACCCACGAAATGGGTGACTTGGGGCGTGTTCATGCTTCGTATGGCGGTCAAGGCTCTTCATCAAGTTCTGCTGTGTACCGAGGCAATGGTACAAGTGCATCGGATATCGCTTCATCGTACCGTAGAGCCTACGGGTCCATAAGCTCTAGGGGATACGTTGGTCAAGGGCGACGCAATGGCGAAGACGACGAGGACGAGGACGAACGAGGTAGGAGGCGAGGGGCGTTAGAAAGGGGTCATGGTGTCGAAACGGTTACCAAGGAAGAGTCTTCGGAGGACGAATCAAGTGAAGACGGTTCAGAAGACCACTACACATCAGCTGCATCTAGTCTATCCTCAAGAATTGATATGCCACAACGAGCTCGTATGCCTCTATCTCCCTCACGGTCTCCTGAAACCTATGCCTCGCCTGTGGCGTCTGGATCCAACGTGAAGGGCGGTTATGCTCAATTTCCGCACTTCCGCGGTAACTCCCACCCTGTGTCCGATGATGACAGTGAGGACGACGATGTGCCTCTTGCCAAAGCCATTCCGGGAGCCTTGACTGCACAAAAAACTATTCGGCGCCAAGTTCGCGAGGAGCGGAAGCGAGAAAAATCTCAGGTTGTCGAGTCGCAAAGGGATCGACAAGCAACTCTGCGGCCTGCAGGTGCAGGCGGCGGCGCTGGTGGCGGAGATCTAGCCTCATCCAGCTCTCGCGACGCGGCCGCAATGGCGGCTGCTGCTGTTCTCTCTTCCCAATCTCAGACGAGGCAAAGAACTAACACCTTACCTGGTAAAGTTGCAAACCCAGCAATTTTGAACCCTCATGATTTAGCGCGGAAGTTACAACGCGTCCAACTCACTGATGCTGCTTCGCCCATATACCCTACGCATGGATATCAATTGCCTCAATCGCCTCCGAATCTCGTCTCACCACCTTCATATGCCTCGAAGCCAACCTTGACTCATTCAAAATCTTATTCAAGACCTTCCGATTCTCCACACGCAATTCATTCTTCTCCGCCTCAGACATTTACTTCGGTTACTTCCCCGGTCACTCTATCGCGAAATATTAGCAAACGCACAACACCTTTTACTTCGCCTACGGGCACGAGTCAACCCCCGTTACCTACTTTACGTCCTATGAGGTCTTTCCATCGCCCTTCCGATCGTAATCCTTCTGAAATCGATGATGTGCGCTCCCTCGCGGTTCCTGCGGATGAAGAACACAGGGGCAGTAGAACAAGTGCAACATCTGTGACGCCTACACGAGGCAGTCATGAGCCTCAACATTCGCGTGCAATGTCGCTATCAAGACGCAGCAATGATCGCGACCGTCCTGAGAGAACAATTTCAGCTGAACCCGTTCCAGCTCTTCCTACCACCGTCAGGAGGAGTCAAGAAGAGCAGAGGAAGATAGCGCAGGCTATCCCCGAACAGAGACCAGTCACAGCACCAAGAATATCTGCGGAGGCTGAACGTGCTCCAAGGGCGGGCAATCTGTTGCCACCCGGACGTGCTCTTGTAACGCAGCAGCGCGTATTTGTAGGGAATCTCCAGCAATTTCACATGGTGGAAATCGGGCCTAATACAACAGCTGGTGATGTCGTTTCATTAATGGAATCACAAGGGGCTTTGGTCGGTTGGGCAGGCATGGGCGGTTGGATGGTGTTCGAAATCGCTCAAGATTTTGGAATGGGTGCGTGTTCTTCACGAAAATACAGAAACTAGTTTACTTACTATCAACGTTGTTTACCTTAGAGCGTCCCATTAGGAGCTATGAACTTCTGATGGATATCCAATCTTCTTGGCTGAAGGACAAGACTGTCAACTACTTCATGCTGAAGTTGACTCCCCTTGCTGCTGTTCTGACCCGTTCCGTACGTCATCCCTTGGTCGGGGCATTTGAGTGTCTTGTTGACTTGAACTTGTCTATAGGCTATCCCTTCCAGTTCACCGACCCATTCCGGCTACATTGAGTGGGAATCGAAGAGAGGGAAGTGGAGCAAGCGATGGGTACAGCTCAAAGAACACAACATTTACCTTGGAAAGCGAGACAACGTACGCGTCTTTGTTTAGACTGTTTATCTCTTCCCTCGCTGACCATAAACGCATCGTTTTCAGGGCAAAGATGAAGTCGTCATTTGTTCTCTCTCAAACTTTGATGCATATCAAGTAACGAGGCCCTATCGCGCACCCAAGCCTTTCACTTTCTGCGTAAAATCGACGGATAAGCTCTCCTTTTTTGAAAACACCGACGACTATATGCATACCTTTTCGTGCTCGGAGAAGGACGGGAAAATTTGGATGGAAAAGATTCTCATTGCTCGTGTGCGTAAATTATCTATAAATTCGAATTTCTATTCATCTAACAATTCCTACAGTCATACGTGCTCTATCAAGAGCGTAATATTCTCTTTGGCTCGAAAACCAATGCTGTTTCGGGCACACCTGCCGCCTCCACTGGCCTTTCGCGATCTGGAACTAGAAAAACTTCTAATGCTGCAGGCGGATCAACTGCACTTTCTCGTTCAGGCACCCGAAAGAGTCCGTCAAGTGCCCCTCGTTCTATCGGTCAACCTCTTGTCAATTTGCCGCCATTTTCGTTGGCATCAGCAGCACACTCTTTACCGCACTCCGACGTCTTCGAACCCGGTTCCCTTCTTTCCAGACAAACCTAGACTATCTTTCTTATTATATATCTATATTCCACTCGACAGCCCTTTAACCTTTACATTCTTGCACAATCTAGACCTACCACCTCGTATATCAATCAATTTTCAAACTCAACGTACTCGACAACATCCATCTAAATGTATCCTCATAGCCCCATCCTGTATTCAGAGGTGTATCCATACCTGTTGCATGTTTCCTTGTGGATGAATCTATGTTAGCATCCCTTTTACATCTGCCTATAACATGTACTCGTATTCATATCTTTTGAGAGCGAAATTCAATATCATGAAGTGTAGACATGTAAAATCGTATCATTCAATCCAAAGATCTTGTCTACATATGCATGCGAATAAATGTACAGATTGATTCATCAGGCTGTTAATGATACAATGTGTAAGGTATGGTTTCTGAAGGATCCGTAAGTGAGCCAGAGGTTGATGTTATGTGAACACCTCGTCAATAAATCGCTCATAATCAAATTCCCTCTCTCCATTTTCGGTCTCCATCGAGGGCATCGCCTCTCTGAGGTAGTCAATCGCACCCGCTGGTAGGTGAGCAATCCGTAGATCGAGCTCAGTAACGAACGCTTTGTCTTTCGCAATTCCTCGGAATGCTTCACGTAGCTGATCGGGCGAGGTCTGATCCTCTGTTATTTCGACCTGCGGAAACGTTAGATACTCCAACACATTAGAGGGTGGGATTCCCGCACCAAGAGGTTGATGAAGGCCTCGAAAGTAACTGCCCCATATGCGCCTACGAGTTGATCATAGATAAGATCCATGTCCTCCTCTGAATACACAATACCAAGACTAGCAAGCGCTGCGATCATCTCTGCTAGATTCAAGGTGTTTGTCGTGTCCTTGTCAAAGTAGCGGAAGGTACTTTCGAATTCTTCTAGTTGTGCAGGGGTCAGATTCGTCATATTCCGAGACACAATCTAGGAAGGCCAGTAAGTATGCGGTTGAAATATAAGGACAGGGAATAGTAGCAGACGCACCTGATTATCAATAAATGTTATTTTCTTCGTTATGCTCTGTATAACCAACTCAAGTTCAAATTCTAAATCCTGACAAGTGAAAATGGTATAGTCGTTCTCTTCTACATTAGCCGCAATGCATTCGGCCTCGGCTTGAGCGACGCTAGACAGAGCTTCCGATAGAAATGGTATTCGCGTTTGGATATCTTGCACCTGCTGTTGTTGCTCCTGGATGCAATCAATAGAATTTGAGCAAAAATAATGGCAACAGAAGAAGGCAGTATAACACACTTCGAGTGGACCTTCCATAGCGCTCAGCTCACTCGATATAGCGTGAAGCTTCTGCTCGAAAGTGTTCGCTAAATCTGCGAATTTCTTCCTATGAGCTTCCTTGATCCTAAAGTATCCATAACTCGATAAATTACCAAAGGACCAAAAATAAACGATTCAACTTACTGTCGAATTTGTGCATTAATATTCCGACTTCTCTGCGCCTCCGCTTGAAGCAACTTCTGCCAAGCAGCATCCAAGTCCGAGAGGGCAAGCCCCGTGGGCGGAACATAGTCCCTCAGACTATACGTCTTCAGCTTCGTTTGTACGTTGCCAAAAAGAGTTGCCACATCCTGACGCTCGGTCACCCACGTCCGCTTCGTCGTCTGCTTGTACGTCGTGAACACAGCGGACTGTTCTTTCGCGTCGGTATACGTGCCGACGAAGACTTGCGATGCCCATTGTTCTTGGATATCTGAAAGCGCTGTCAGGAGCTGGAAAGAATGAGGGAATGTTTTGGGAAGAATGGAAGGGGAAAAACATACGAGTCTTACGCGTCTTTCGTAGTCATTTCGTATTAGCCATACGGATTGCATGAGCTCTGCGAATTTCTCGACGCGCCGTGACACTGTTTCAGCTTGGTCTACGCAAGATGGTGGGTAGGATAGTAAATGCGGTTGAGGTGAGAGGCCTACCCATAGTGGAGAACGCGTGGAAGAAACTAGCGATGTAGGTCATGACACTGCGTTCATCCGGATGTGCAGAATCGCATAAATCCTCGACTTCTAGTAATTGCTGTAAAGCATGTCATTAGTTGGCTGAGATTTGTAAACAGAATTTCCTACAGGTATATTCAGATGCTCAGCTGCAATCTGGAAAGCGAGCCGTGTATTCCCATGGCGGTCGTTCTACAAACACTTGAATAATTGACACTGGAAAGAAGTAGTATGACTGACCTTGTCAAGTTTATGATAGTCTAGCAAATCCGGCCGATGACAATGTATTAATGCACAGCTAATTGGGGTTCAATTGGCAGAAAAATAGAGTAGAAATGAAATTACGAACAGAGCAAGACCATCAGACCAGCTGTGGGAGAAATCCTGGACATTGACTTCGTTGTAAGGCTCAGTTTTGCGTTGGCACCAAAGTAGTAACCCTTCTTTAGCCGAGAGACCTTCTTCGCTTTGAGAGCACGAAATTTAATTAGAGCCAAGTGAAGCAGATAATTGTGCATGCCTGATGTCAGCGATGGTAAAGCGGAGGATAAGAGTCCATATCATTCCGAGGATAAGTTTGAGATTGCCGTCAATAATATCTGCGACAGTGTCAGTGAAGCTGAAAGACAATAAAGAATGGTCTGCAAACCTTCAGGACCGATATTCGTTAATTTGACGCCCCGTGAGGTTATAAATTCGAGAGCTTTGTTCACGTTCTCGGCCTTCTGAACGCGAATACGCGGGTTCTTGTTGTACCTCCCAAGAGAAGTATCCCCTAGCCAGATGATGGTGTTAGGCATTGTTCTCCTACCAAACGAAATTCCGGAATACCCATGATTTCCTAAAGACTATGAGTTATGCATTCTGTGCAGCCATTCTTTGCCACACACCATGAGTTGAATCAATCTGACTCCATCCGAAAGATCCTTCACTAGGGATGTCATAGTCGGGTATCCATTGGCTTCGAGTTTAGTATTTAACCTGGAAGATGGTCAAGAGATTGTGCATATAATTAGCGACCTAGCAGAAGGCTGGTCGAGCAAATGTTTGCTCACCATTTGCAGAATGTTCGCTGTTGCATATCCCGAGATCGGGCTTCTAAATCTCCTGTCGCCATGAATAGTAGTAGAAAGAATAAGGAAAAGAAGGCAAAGAGTACGGAAAATATAAGCAGGGCAAGGGGCGATGGCGGCCCACAAAACGCGTCTGTAAGCGATTCAAACTCCGCAGCGCGTCTCGCAAGCCCAACCACTCCCTCGCCTCCTTGTGCCACTTACATCCTACTCTTGGGAGTCCATTCACCACAATCATGGCAACTCAGTTCGACAACATTTACCATGGGATGTCCCCTGAACTCGGGAGTATGTGTATCAGTTATCTTCCCTCGCATTTTGCTGACCACATTCATCATTTTTCTGCTCCATAGAATTCCGTGTTGCACCCAGCGGCATGGCGTGGAAGGGTGTAGACTCAGAAGGAGTGACTGCAGTGCCCTCAGGCGATATAAAATGGGCGCAATGGCTTCGAGTCGCGCGACAGTTCCAGCTGCGTGTAGGCCTGCGGGATCACAGGAAAGAAAAATTCGATGGGTTTGCGCGAGAGGTCCGTGCAGTTCAGATGGACGAAGATAGTGCTGACCGATCTAATAGGACCACGACAAAATCGCCACCCTGCTGAAAAACTTCTTCGGAATCACGCTCGAGACCCGTGAAGTATCATTCAAAGGATGGAATTGGGGTGTCACCGACTTCCAAGGTGCGTGTCCCCCATGCTAAACTTGCTGACTAGCAGCTGCTGATTGTCGCACAGGCGAAGAGCTTGCCTTTACAATTTCCGACCGGACGGCATTTGAGCTTCCTATACGATATGTAGCCAACTCCAACATTGCAGGAAAGACCGAGGTGTCGCTCGAGTTCTCCAGCATTGCGCAAAGTCATCCCGGTGGATCTAAACAATCAGCCAAACAAATGGGCGACGAATTGACCGAAATCCGATTCTACGTTCCTGGCACATTAACCAAACTCAAAGGATCCGATGCAGGGTCGCAGAAATCGGACAACGAGGACGACGAGGAAGAAATCAGCGCCGCCCAAGTCTTCCATGATACTATCAAGGAGAAAGCGGAGATTGGACAAGTCACGGGCGATCTCATTCTGAGTTTCGAGGAGGTGCTTGTACTTACACCCCGTGGGCGCTACGACATGGACATGTTCCCCGACTTCTTGCGGTTGAGAGGAAAGACTTACGACTACAAGGTTCTGTATCACAGTATTTCAAGACTGTTCCTTCTGCCTAAGGACGACCAACATGTTCTCTTTATTGTGAGTATATGTCTGCCTATTGCATAGCATGCTACTAATCCAGTTCCTCTCCAGCTGGGCCTGAGTGTACCTATACGTCAGGGCCAGACGCGCTATCAATATCTAGTGATGCAATTTACGCGGGACGAAGAGATCACTGCTGAGCTCAACTTGAGCGAGTAAGTCTTACATTGTTTACATGCTGTTGTCCTTCTGATCCCTCTTATAGCGAAGACCTCGCGAAATACGAGAAGCTCAAGAAAAATTATGAAGATCCCACTTTCGAAGTCGTTTCCAGTGTCTTCCGTGCTCTGGCTGGAAAGAAAATCATCGGCTCTGGGAGCTTCCAGAGGTCAGTACTTCTCTCCTGGCTCAGATCTGATTCTCATTCTGTTTCCTTGTTCCAGCCGTGAAGGCCACCCTGGCTTCAAAGCCAATCTCAAAGCTATACAGGGCGACCTCTTCATGCTCGAACGTTACATATTCTTCGTATCCAAACAGCCGCTCCTCGTCGAACTTGCCGATATCCACCAAGTCGTATTCTCGCGTGTCGGCGCTAGCTCTGGTGCCGCTGCCGGACGTACCTTCGATATCAAAATCGTCACCAAATCAGGCCCAGAACACAACTTCACTTCCATTAATAAGGAGGAGCATGAGATCGTCGAGGCGTACTTGAAGGACAAGAAAGTCAGAGTGAAGAATGAGATGCAGCCGGATGCTGAATTGTTGATGGTAGCGGCGGGCGTGGATGATGACGATGACGACGACGACGATATGATCAGTGTTGCCAGCGATGACTCAAGGCCTAATGCTCGGGCGAAGACTGCAGGTGGTGCAGATGACAGTTCAGAAGAAGATGGTGCGCTCCTTTGGCTCAGCCTGTAATATACTTATTCACTGAACACCTTTACAGAGGACTTCCGTGCATCAGACTCAGATTCAGGATCCCCCAGCGACAGTGACAGCGACGCGTCCGGTGCGAAGACAGCTTCAGACGCCTCCGGCGACCTGGCCCTGACGAGCGGGGCAAAGAAATCCAAAGGCAAAGGCAAGGCGAAAGACGGTGACGCGAGCGCCCCCAAGAAACTCGTCAAGAAGAAAACAACGACGCCGCCTCCTGGAAGCGACGAGGACGAGGGCAAGTCTAAACCCAGACCGAAGCCCAAGCCCAAAGTCAAGAAGCCCGCGGACGATGCGATGGATGTGGACGGCGAATCCAAGCCTAAGCCTAAGCCCAAGCCCAAGGCTCCGACGGTGGGCGCGGAAGGCGCATCCAAGCCGAAACCGAAACCCAAGCCTAGGGCTGCGGACGATGAACCCATGGATGTCGACGAGAAGCCGCGCCCGAAACCCAAGCCGAAGCCCAGAAAAGAGGCGGTGGATCCTGATGAGCCTCCCAAAAAGAAGGTGAAGAAGGCGGACTCGTGAAGGGGTGTTGTCTCTTAGTGCTATGTCTTCTTCTTTTGCTCTGCTTTTCTCTATCCTCCCTACCTATCTTTTTACTCAAATTTTGTATTCGACACAGGTGCTTTTGCACATCTGGCAGAACCAATCATTTTTGCACTTGTACTCGGTATTGACGTTGAATCGAGCTCATATTACATATGTTCAGTAACCTTGATTCAGAAGAAATGCAGGCGAATGGCGCTGCGGCTATGCGCTCAGCGATATCTTTGCCTGTGTGTTCACTTCCAGCTAAGTACGTTCAATTCCTGCGCCTGCGGTCATATTGCTGCACATTTTAGTACTTACATCATACGAAGTTCATATTGATTATTTTGTTTTAATGTACCAAGATGTGATCTAATTAGGGCCGGCTTCTACGCGTTGAATGAATGCCGGGAACTGCTCAATTACTCGCGAGAATGTTTCTTTCTTGCTCGTATCTTTCTAAGTTGCATCCGCCTTTACACAATTCAGCGTTTTGAAACATTCAAATGCTCCTGCACGGCTTGGACGAACAAGATTATATATCAAGCTCGGAAACACCTCATTACGATCCGTCCAGTGTCTCTGTCGCCCCAAACATTTCGGTGGTCGATGCGACGCCATTCAGAAGGCGTCAAGAAATGTCCTCCATAACGAGCAAGTTCGCGTAGATATCGCTACGGCTGCTACAGATGGTCGATGCCTCATAACAAACGTTCTCCCAAAATATGATGTGGAATACACACATGCCCTGAAGGATCATCAAAAGACACTTTAGTATGTTCTACAATCCAATATTGAGATCTAATTATCGTGTTAACACTACATAAAGATCCCTAGTTCGGAGGCTGCTATCGGAAAGGCACGGGGAACTCTCTTCGAGACTCGACATCCTCAAGCGTGAGTGTTCACTATAGTCAAAAAATGTGAATAACTTCTAGTCTCAAGCATCCTCCGTCATATGTTTGATCAGGGATGGGGAGAAGGAAGAATTGAATAAATATGTAGAGCGCCAAAGGAAGACCAAGCCTATCTCGATACGTCACTCTCTCGAAAAGCATGCAGGTACGAGATCGCTAAACAGAAAGCAGTATATTGTTGAGTGGATTTCTCACCTTGAAACGAGAATTGAGCCAAAGCTAGTTTCGTAATGCAGCTCAATATGTACACCGTTATTCCTTTCTTACGCTCCAATTGTATCTACATTCAAAAATTCTACTCAGATTTATTTAGTTGAGTCTCGTCATTGTAATGTTTTGCATGATGCAAAAGAGCTACTTAATATTGCAAGAGCGTCGTGTATCCCACATACCCGTCCACCTTCTGTGTATAAACACATTTGAATTCTCTCGCTGGGACTATAGAAACACAAGTAAGTAGTAAAATGGGCACTTACATGCATTGCTAAGTGGTCTACCCTTGACGGCAGGGAAACAATGGATGATAGTTGCAAATGTTTAGGAGGTCCAACCTAACGGCACAAGATTCGTTGTAGCCGTGACCGTAGAGTAATTTGAGAGAATCCACAAGGTAGAGAATCGGGCATGGACAGAACGCATCCGAATGACTCAGAAAGACAAAGAACAGATCAAAGATTACAATCACGTCGATATAAGGGTTTATGAAAGCAGTGATAGAACGAGCAGTTAAGCAGGTGAAAGGCTTTGGAGTATTAGGCTAGTAGGCATTCTTCGTTCTTAATTACCGCGGTTGGCCTTGTCCAGGACTAAAAATAAGGTAGTCAGCATCGACTTAAATCAAACACGACTAACAAATTGCGCAGGCGGCGCTGCGCATGATGTGCAACAAGTAGTATCGAACGAAGAAAGAAAATGCTCACCAGCTTCAAAAGAGACCTCCGAGTAATCGGTTCCCTGAATCTCGACAGCGACGCCAGTCAGAGCGCGCTTGAGGGCATCTCGAGAGCTCGCGAACACCATCTTCTGCTTGATCTTGGCATCATCGGGAGACCTGATCAAGGCGATCAGTAA